>JAWPHD010005624.1:0-159687 GCA_037043455.1 Cyrtodaria siliqua | reverse complement strand
GCTGTTGATATTGTCTTTAAGTATAGTACTGAAGCAATGGAAGCTAGTAGGTGATATTTTCGCAGAGTTTAGTATTAACCGTATCCGGGTTTTTTTCACTGAGGACAGTACTGACACATGATTTAAAAGAATACAATTATTATATTAAAGCTGATCATTAAAAACAAACTGTCGCTTAATTGCCCTACTTTCTTCTGGCTTTATAAACTACCAGCAGGTTTATATTTGTATACAAGCATATTTTTTTCTTACTTAAATATTGTGACTTGCGGAATACTCTTGTTATATTCTTAGTGATATTATCCAAGCATGTTCACATGTACAGGTCATCAACACATAAATTAAGCAAACTATTCGGAAAGGGTGGGTGAATGCGGGTGGGGTTGGGTCGGGTGTATGGGATGGAATACTCTGCCCATCACTCTCGGATTTCATGTGCTGCATACACACTGGTGAGAAACCGTTTAAGATTAAATATCACAGGTTATGAATATGTCGTCACTTTCGCGTATCGTAATTTAGTTTGTCATTAAGAATTTTACTGATGCTATCTGTTGATATTGTCCTTATGCACAGTACTGAGCGATGGAAGCTAGCAGGTGATATTATTGCAGAGTTTAGTACTGACTGTATCCTTTTTTTGCCCTGAGAACAGTATTGTCACATGATTTAAAACAATATAATTATTATATTAAAGCTGATCATTATTATATTAAAGTTGATCATATAAAATAGCCTATTGCTTAATAGCATACCTTTCTTATGGCTTTATAAGTTACCAGTAGGTTTTTATGCAAGCATTTGATCTCTTAAATAAAGTGTGACTTGGTGAATGTTATTGTTATATTCTTAATTCTTATTATTTTTAACCCTTTTGTGTTTGTGATGTAGTTTGCATTTATTATTACTTTTGCCTTCTTGTTTGTCTGTTTGCGTGTTTTGGGGTTTACTGCGTTCTGTGAAAGCTGCAATTCCTATTCGATTTCTATACCTATTTCTATTATTCCAAGCATGTTTACATGTATAGGTGATTCACACATAAAGTAAGCAAAATATTCGGGTGTGTTATGGGAGGGTGAGGGAATATACCACTATTCTCAGATTAGGGAATAGAGGAAGCATACTCGTACACACTGGTGAGAAGCCGTTTTAAGATTAAATATCACAGGTTTTGAATATATCACTTTCGCTCATCAAGGAAGTGACCAAAGCCGAAAATGTTGCCCTCAGGACTATACCCACACTAGCTGTTCACATTGCCCCTGAGGACAGTACTAACGGTAAATGGCTGTAGATATTGTACCTGAGGAAAGTAGTAAGATTATCTGTCGATATTGCCCCTGAGGACAGTATAAACGACATCTGTCAATTCCTTAGTGAGGTCCTTAGTGACAAAACAAACATTATCTGTCAATTAAGTCCCAAGCAACAATTCCGGCGCCATCTGTCAATAAGGTCCATATAAACAATACTGACGTCATCTGTCAATAAGCTCTCTTTCAACAATACTGACGCCGTCTGTCAATTAGGTCCCTATAGACAATATGAACTCCATCTGTCAATAAGGTCTCCATGGACAATACCCACACCATCTGTCACTAAGGTACCTATACGCAATACACACTTCATTTATCAACAAGGTCCCTATGGACAATTATGACGTCATCTACCAATACGGTCCGTTTCAACAATACTTAAGCCATGTGTCAATAAAGACAGCACGGACTTCGTCTGTCAACAGTAACGTCTATTCAGATCATATTGACGCCGTCTGTCAGTACATTCCTTATTGACAAAACAAACACCATCTGTCAATAAGGTCCATTAAGACAATACTGACTCTATCGGCCAATAAGGTCCCAATCAACACTACTACTGACACCATCTCGCAATAAGGTCCCTATAGACAAGAATGACACAATCTTTCAATAAGGTCCCAAAATAAAAAATCTGATGCCACATGTCACTATGGTCCCTATTTGCTATACATCTGTAAATAAGGTCCCTATGCACAATACAGACTCGATCCGTATAGACCACACTAACTCCATGTATCGATAACGTCGTTATTGACCAAACAAGCACACTCTCTCAATAAGTTCCTGATAGAAATACTGGGGCTATCTGTCAATAAGGTCCCAATCAACAATGATGGCAAAATCTGTCAATAAGGTCCATATATACAATACTGACGCGATCTGTCAATAAGGTCTCTATCAACAATATTGACGCCATCTGTCGATAAGATACACTATCAACAGTAATGATGCCACCTGCAAATATGGTCCGTATAGACCATACTGACGCCATCTGCCGTAACGTCCCTATTGAAAATACTGACACCATCTGTCAAAAATGTCCCTATTGACAGTGTGTACGTTATCTGTCAATACGGTCCTGATAGTCAATATAGGCACAATCCATCAATTGGTACCCTATATACAATAAGAACTCCATATGTCAATAAGTTTGTTTTGGACAATACCAACATCATCTGTCACTAAGGTACCTGTATCCAATACAAACTTCATTTGTCAACAATGTACATTTGTACAATAATGACGCCATCCATCTATAAGTTTACTTTCAACAATATTTACGCCATGCGTCAATATGCTCTCTATAGACAGCACAGAATATGTCTGTCAATAACGAACCTACAGACCATACTGGCGCCATCTGTCAATCTGTCAATAAGGTTGATGTTGACAAAACATACGGCATCTGTCATTAATGCCCCTATCGACAATACAGACGCCATCTGTCACTAATGCCCCTATAGACAATACTGACGCCATCTGACATTAAGGTCGCAATAGACAATATAGACGCCATCTGTCAAGAAGGTCCCTATATACAATACATACGGCATCTGTCATTAATGCCCCTATCGACAATACAGACGCCATCTGACACTAATGCCCCTATAGACAATACTGACGCCATCTGCCAATAAGGTTGCAATAGACAATACAGACGACATCTGTCAATAATGTCCCTATAGACAATACAGGCGTTATCTGCCAATAAGACGCCTATAGACAATACAGACAGCATCTGTCAATAAGGTCCCTATTGACAACAGAGACGGCATCTGTCAATAATGCACATATGGACAATACAGACGGCATCTTTCAATAAGGTCTTTATAGACAATACAGATGGCATATGTCAATAAGTTTCCTATAGACAATACAGACGATATCTGCCAATAAGGTCCCTATAGACAATACAGTCGGCGTCTGTCAATAAGGTCCCTATAAACAGTATAGACGGTATCCGTCAATAATACACCTTCAGACAATACTGACGCATTCTGTCAATAAGGTCCCTATAGAAAATACTTACGCCATCTAATAATAAGGTTCCTATAGACAATACACACGGCATCTGTCAATAAGGTCCCTAAAGATAGTACAGAAGGCAATAAGGTCCCTACAGACAAAACAGTTGATTTCTATCAATAAGGTCCCTATAAACAGTACAGATGGCATCTGTCGACAATGCACCTACAGACAATACTGACGCATTCTGTCAAAAAGGTCCCTATAGACCATATAGACGCCATCTGTCGATAAGGTCCGTATAGATAAAAAAACAGCATCTGTCAATAATACCCCTACAGACAATACAGACGGCATCTGTCAATAAGGTCCTTTTAAACAATACAGACGGCATCTGTCAATAAGGTCCCTATAGACAATATAGGCGGCATCTGTCAATAAGGGCCCTATGGACAACACATACGACATCTGCCAATAAGGTTCCTATGGACAATACAGACAGCATCTGTCAATAATGCCCATACAGACAATACAGACGGCATCTGTCAATAAGGTCCTTAAAAACAATACAGACGGCATCTGTCAATAAGGTCCCTATAAACAATATAGGCGGCATCTGTCAATAAGGGCCCTATGGACAACACATACGACATCTCTCAATAAGGTCCCTATGGACAATACAGACGGCATCTGTCAATAAGGTCCCTATAGACAAAACTTACGCCATCTGTCAATAAGGTCCCTATAAACAGTACAGACGGCATCTGTCAATAATGCCGCTACACATAATACATACGGCATCTTTCAATAAGCTCCATATAGACAATACAGATGGCATCTGTCAATACGGTCCCTATAGACAATGTAGGCGGCATCTGTCAATAAGGCCCCTATGGACAACACAGACGACATCTGTCAATAAGATCCCTATGGACAATACAGATGGCATCTGTCACTAATGCACAGATAACTTACTTACGCCATCTGTCAATAAAGTCCCTATAAACAGTACAGACGGCATCTGTCAATAATGCCGCTACAGATAATACATACGGCATCTTTCAATAAGCTCCCTATAGACAATACAGACGGCATCTGTCAATAAGGTCCCTGTAGACAATATAGGCGGCATCGGTCAATAAGGGCCCTATGGAAAACACAGACGATATCTGTCAATAAGGTCCCTATACATAATACAGACGACTTGTGTCAATAAGGTCCCTATAGACGGTACAGACGGCATCTGTCAATAATGCCGCTACACATAATACATACGGCATCTTTCAATTAGCTCCCTATAGACAATACAGACGGCATCTGCCAATAAGGTCCCTATAGACAATATAGGCGGCATCTGTCAATAAGGCCCCTATGGACAACACAGACGACATCTGTCAATCAGATCCCTATGGACAATACAGACGGCAACTGTCACTAATGCACCTATAGACTATACTTACGCCATCTGTCAATAAAGTCCCTATAAACAGTACATACGGCATCTGTCAATAATGCCGCTACATATAATACATACGGCATTTTTCAATAAGCTCCCTATAGACAATACAGACGGCAGCTGTCAATAAGGTCCCTATAGACAATATAGGCGGCATCTGTCAATAAGGGCCCTATGGAAAACACAGACGACATCTGTCAATAAGGTCCCTATACATAATAGTGACGACATGTGTCAATAAGGTCCCTATAGACAGTACAGACGGCATCTGTCAATAAGGTCCCTATAGACAGTACAGACGGTATCTGTCAATAAGGTCCCTATAGACAAAACATACGGCATCTGTCATTAATGCCCCTATCGGCAATATAGGCGGCATCTGTCAATAAGGCCCCTATGGACAACACAGACGACATCTGTCATTAAGGTCCCTATAGACAATACATATGGCATCTGTCAATAACGTCCCTATAGACAATACAGACGGCATATGTTAATAAGGTCCCTATAACAATACAGACGGCATCTGTCAATAAGGTCCCTATAGACAGTATAGGCGGCATATGTCAATAAGGTCCCTACAGACAATACAGGCTTCATCTGTCAATAAGGTCCCTATAGACAGTACATACAGCATCTGTCAATATTTTTTCTATTGACAAACATACGTCATTTGTCAATAATGTCCCTTAAACAATACACACGGCATCTGTCAATAAGGTCCCTAAAGATAATATAGACGGCATATGTCTGTAATGTCCCTACAGCCAATACAGACGCATTCTGTCAAGAAGGTCCCTATAGACCATACAGACGACATCTGACATTAAGGTGCCTACAGACAATACATACGGCATCTTTAATAAGCTACCTATATACAATACAGTATGTCTCTGTCAATAAGGTCCCTATAGACAATATAGGCGGCATCTGTCAATAAGGCCCCTATGGACAACACAGACGACATCTGTCAAAATGTCCCTATGGACAATACAAACGGCTTCTGTCAATAACGTCCCTATAGACAATACAGACGGCATCTATTAATAAGGTCCATATATTACAGTACAGACGGCATCTGTCAATAATGCAGCTACAAATAATACATACGGCATCTTTCAATAAGCTCCCTATAGACAATACAGACGGCATCTGCCAATAAGTTTATACTGTTTATAGGGACCTTATTGACAGATGGCGGAAGTATTGTCTATAGGACCATATTGACAGATGCCGTCTGTATTGTCTATAGGGACGTTATTGACAGATGCCGTCTATATTGTTTATAAGGACCTTATTGACAGATGCCGTCTATATTGTCTGTAGGGGCATTATTGACTATATTGTCTATAGGGACCTTATTGACAGAATGCGTCAGTATTGTATGTAGGTGCATTATCGACAGATGCCGTCTGTACTGTTTATATGGACCTTATTGACAGATATCGACTGTATTGTCTGTAGAGACCTTATTGACAGAAGCCTTATGTATTGTCTGTAGGGAACTTATTGACAGATGCCGTGTGTATTGTCCATAGGAACCTTATTGATAAATGGCGTAAGTTTTGTCTATAGGGACCTTATTGACTGAATACGTCAGTATTGTCTAAAGGTGCAATACTGACAGATGCCGTCTGTACTGTTTATATGGACCTTATTGACAAACGTCGACTGTATTGTCTGTAGGGACCTTATTGACAGATGTCGTCTGTATTGTCTATAGGAACCTTATCGACAGATGCTGGCTGTATTGTCTATATGGGTCTTATTGACAGATGACGCCTGTATTGTCTATAGGGACCTTATTGACAGATGCCGTCTGTATTGTATATTGCGACCTTATTGGTAGATGGCGTCATTATTGTCTATAGGGGTAATATTGACAAGTGCCGTCTGTACTGTTTATAATGACCTTATTGGCACATGCCATCTGTATTGTCTGTAGGGACCTTAATATCAGATGCCGTCTGTATTGTCTATAGGGACCTTATTGACAGATGAAGTTTGTATTGGATACAGGTACCTTAGTGACAGATGATGTTGGTATTGTCCAAAAAAAACTTATTGACAGATGGAGTTCATATTGTATATAGGGTCTCAATTGATGCATTGTGCCTATATTGACTATAAGGACCGTATTGACAGATTACGTACACAGTGTCTATAGGGACCTTTTTGACAGATTGTTTCAGTATTTTCAATAGTGACATTATCGCCAGATGACGTCAGTATGGTCTATACGGACCATATTTACAGGTGGCGTCATTACTGTTGATAGGGTATCTTATCGACAGATGGCATCAATATTGTTGATAGATCGCGTCAGTATTGTATATATGAACCTTATTCACAGATTTTGCCATCATTGTTGATTGGAACCTTATTGACAGATAGCCTCAGTATTTCCTATCAGGAACTTATTAAGACAGTGTGCTTGTTTGGTCAATAACGACGTTATTGATACATGGAGTTAGTGTGATCTATAAGGGTCGAGTCTGTATTGTGCATAGGGACCTTATTGACAGATGTATAGCAAATAGGGACAATAGTGATATGTGGCATCATTTTTTTCATTTTTGGATCTTATTGAAAGATTGTGTCATTATTGTCTATAGAGACCTTATTGGGAGATGGTGTCAGTATTGTTGATTGGGACCTTATTGGCAGATAGAGTCAGTATTGTCTTAATGGACCTTATTGACAGATGGTGTTTGTTTTGTCAATAGGGACTTTATTGACAGACGGCGTCAATATGCTCTGAATGGACGTAGTCTGTGTTGTCTGTATAGACCTTATTGACACATGGTGTAAGTATTGTTGAAACGGACGGTATTGGTAGATGGCGTCATGATTGTACATAGGGACCTTGTTGATAAATGAAGTGTGTATTGAGTACAGGTACAGCTAGGGTTAGTTCTATCTTAAGGGACAATATCAACAGCTGACGTTAGTACTGTCCTCTGGGGCCATATCAACAGTTAGCTTTAGTACTGTCCCTAGGGGCAATATCAGCAGCTGTCGATAGTAAAGTCCTCAGGGGCCATATCAACAGCTAGGGTTATTACTGTTCTTAGGGACAATATCAATAGCTATGTTTAGTACTCTCCTCATGGCGAATATTAACAGCTAAATGATATCCTAAGGGGCAATATCAACACCTAGAATTAGTACTATCCTCTGGGGCCATATCATCAGTTAGCGTTATTACTGTTCCATGAGGCAGTATCAGCGGCTAGGTTTAGGACTATCCTAAGGGGCAATATCAACAGCTGGCGTTAGTACTGTCCTTAGGGGCAATATCAACATCTAGCGTTAGTACCATATTAAGGGGCAATATCAACAGCTTGCGTTAGTACTGTCCTCAGGGGCCATATCAACAGCTAGGTTTAGTACCGTCCTTAGAGGCAATATCAGCAGCTAGCGATAGTACTGTCCTAAGGGTCAATATCAACAGCTGGCGTTAGTACTGTCCTCTGGGGCCATATCAGCAGCTAGATTTAGTACTGTCCTTAGGGGCAATATCAGCAGTTAGTGATAGTACTGTCCTAAGGGTCAATATCAACAGCTGGTATTAGTACTGTCCTCAGGGGCCTTATCAACAGCTAGGTTTACTACTGTCCTCAGGGACAATATCAACAGCTAGCGTTAGTACTATCTTAAGGGGCAATATCAGCAGCTGGTGTTAGTACTATCCTCAGGGGTCATATCAACACAATTAGTACTGTCCTCAATATCAACAGCCTGCGTTAGTATGGTCGTCAGTGGCAATATCAACAGCAAGCGTTAGTACTGTCCTGAAGTACAATACAAACAACTAACGTAAGTACTGTCCTCAGTGGCAATATCAACAGCTAGCGTTAGTACTGTCCTAATGTGCATTATCAACAGCCTGCGTTAGTATGATGCTCAGTGGCAATATCAACAGCCAGCAATAGTAATGTCCAGAAGTGCAATACCAACAACTAACGTAAGTACTGTCGTCAGTGACAATATCAACAGCTAGCGTTAGTACTGTCCTAAGGTGCATTATCAACAGCTAGCGTTAATAATGTCCGCAGGAGCACTATCAAACGCTAGCGTTCGAACAATCCTCAGGTGCAATATCAACAGCTAGTCAGTAACATGCACAGGTATCAACAGCTAGCATATGTACTGTCCATATGGAAACAAACAGCTACTGTCTTTAACATCCACATGTGCACTATCATCAGCCTTTGTTTTAACCACCATAGAGATACTATGAACAGCCGTTAGTACTGTCCTCAGAGGCAACATCAACGGGTAACATTAGTACTGTCCTCAAATACAATATCGACAGCTAGTGATAGTACTGTCCTCCGAGGCAATATCAACAGCCAGCGTTAGTACTGCCGTCATAGGCAATATCAACAGCCAGCGTTAATACTGGCCCCAGGAGCAATATCAATACAGAGAGCGTTATTACTGTCCTAAGGGGAGTATCGACATCTAGCGTTAGTACTGCCTTCAGGGGCAATCTCAATATATATCGTTAGTATTTGCTTCATTGACAATATCAACAGCCAAAGTTAGTACTCTCCTCATGGACATTATTAGCAGCCAGCGTTATTAATATCCTCAGGGGAAGTATAAACAGCCAGCGTTAGTAATGTTCTTAGGGGAAATATCAACAGCCAGTGTTAGTACTGTCCTAAGGGGCAACATCAATATCCAGTGTGAGTAATGTCCACAGTGTCAAAATCAACAGCTAACGTTAGTACTGTTCTCAGGGGCAATATCAACAGCTAACGTTAGTACTGTCCAAAGGGGCAACATCAACAGCCAGCGTTAGAACTGTCCTAATGGGCAATATCAACAGCCAGCGTAAGTACTGTCCTCAGGGGCAATATCAACAGCCAGTGTTAGTATTGTCCTCAGTGTCAAAATCAATAACCAGAGTTAGTAATGTGCTCATGAGCAATATCAACAGGTAGGGTTAATACTGTCATAATGGGCTATATCCACAGCTAGCGTTAGTACTGTCCCCAGGGGCAATATCAACAGCTAGCGTTAGTTTTGTCCTCATGGAGAATATCAACAGTTAGCTTTAACACTGTCCTCATTGGCAATATCAATAGCCACTTTTGTTACAGCCTTAAAGGAAATATCAACAGGTAGCGTTAATAATGTCTTCGGGGCCAATATCAACATATAGCGTTAGTAATGCTTTCCAGGGGCAATATCAACTGCTACCGTAAGTACCGTCCTCAGGGGCAATATCAGCAGCTAGCGTTAGTACTGTCCTCAATGGCAATATCAACTGCCTGCGTTGGTATTGTCCTCAGTGGCAATATCAACAGTCAGCGTAAGTACTGTCCTAAGTGTAATATCAATAGTTATCGTTAGTAATGTCCTCGTGGGCGTTATCAAGAGCAAGCTGTAGAACTACAATATCAACAGCTAGTCTGTAACATGCACAGGTATCAACAGCAAGCTTTTGTTATGTCTATAAGGACACTATCAACAGCTATTGTCTTTAACATACACATGAACAATATCAACAGCCAGCGTATTATAGGGATACTATCAACAGCTAGAGTTAGTACCGTCCAGAAGTCACTATCAACAGGTAGCGTTAGTCCTGTCCTCCGGGTGCAATGTCAACAGCTAGCGTTAGTACTGTCCTCAGGGGCAATATCGCCGGCTAGCGTTAGTCCTGTCCTAAAACGAATACAGTCAGTACTACTAAACTCTACGAAAATATCACCTACTAGCTTCTCTCGCTTTTGTACTGTCCTCAAGGACAATTTCAAGAATTAGCGTCAGTAAAGTCTTGAAGGACAAAATAAATTGCTTATGTCACTTCCTTTAAACACAAAAGGAACAATAAAGTCATATCCTTAAACGGTTTCTCACCAGTGTGTATGCATACTTGTCTTTTCGTTTACCCTACCTGTTTGCAAGCAATGTTTTTTCCCAAGTGAGTGCTTTTGATGAATGACCGTTCATTATTCTGGCAAGGTACATGTACTGTGAAACTGCCATCCTTCGAAGGGGATGTTAATCCGTTGACCAGGCCCATGTACAGGAAGGGCCACACCCTATATAATTATGCTCCTTACATATTTTGCTGAAATTCTGTGTTAATCACTGACAACATGCCAGCAAAGCCTTCCTCGGAAACGAGGCTGTCATGATAATCAGAAATGAATGTGTGTAGTTTAAAAAAAAGAACAGTGGGCTAGCACCTCTCCCCATAACCTGAGACTGGTGGACAGAGTATATTCCCCGCACCTCGTCTTATTCCGTATTTAGAAACACAACCTACTCACATATCTGATGTTTTCCTGTTAACGTTGTCGATTTGTGTTAGCTGAGTTCGGGTTTAAGTTTCAAAACACAGAATACGTGTCAGCGCGAGTTATGTCGAAATGTAAAAATTTCAGAGATATTGACCTGAAAAACATGAACTAGTCGTACGAAAATGTCTAGATCGATGAGGTATTCTTCTCTTTGATGAGTTTTATGCATGCACGCTTGGTTGTTAACGTTTAATCTATTGCTGTATGACGGCTGTTTATGCATGCATTCCTTGTTCTCTTCATGAACCTGTCTTGATAAGGTCGACCCTGATACCTATTTATTCTAAAAGGGCATCACAGTAACTTTGTTGTAGGTACGCACCGTAAGAGCTACGATTCTCGCTGCTAGCTAGAATATACCAAAAGTATTAATCAAGACGTCATGTTCTTGCATATAAAGCTACTGGTACTTTATAATGACAGAAAAATGGGTGGTATTTAAACTAAAGGACGTTTTTATTTTTAAAAATGGTCTGCTTTAATGCATTAAGGTTTTAAATCGTGTGTCAGTACTGTCCTCAGCGTAACAATAAACGGATACAGTCAATACTAATCTCTGTGAAAATATCACCTGCCTACTTCTCTGGGTTCAGTACTATCATCAAGGACAATATCAACACAGCTAGCGTCAGTACAGTCCTGAGGGACATAATAAACTGCTGAGGTGAATTTATGGATACGCGAAAGGGACCATATATTCATAAACTCTGATATTGTACCTGAAACGGTTTCTCACCAGTGTGTACGGATACTTGTCATTTCGTTTACTCCGCCATTTCCAAGCAATGTTTTTTTTTCAAGTGAGGATTTTGGGCAAATGACCTTTCATTATTCGGGCAAGATACTTTGAATCTTATGCCATCCTTCGAAGGAAATGTTAAGACGTAGACCAGTCCCATGTAGGAAGAGCCATACCATATATATGCTCATGACATATCTCTTTGAATTTCTGTGTTAATGAGGCAAAAGGCCCGTGGAGCTTTCCTCGGAAACGACGCTGTCATGATAATTAGACTAGATCGAGTGCAGTATCTATAATTAGAAACAGCGGAGACAGCACCTCTCCCCTAATCTGAAATGGGTGGGTAGAGTATGTCCCTCCCCGCAACCCCCACAACACATACCCTACACGAACATTGTTCTTATATTATATGCAGATTCTCTATGCATGTGTACAAGATTTGATAAGGTAACACATAATATACCAATAGTATTCATCAATTCACATGCATTAATAAATCGTGTTCTTGCAAATAAATCGACTGGTACATTATAGAAGGAAGAGGTGATAATTAAGCTAAAGGACAGTTTTGTTTTTAAAAAATAGTAAGTGGTAATGTCTAGGCGATGTGAGAGATGTCTCTAACACCCTTTAAGTGTAATTAATTTAAACAGTAGACGAATGTGTGTATTCATGTTGGATAAAATCCAAATAAGTCATATATATTAAGTTTTTATTTCGTTAAATGATATGATATGGAATTTCTCCTGTATACTCATATGTATCGGCTAATATTTCAGTTAATTCCTAGGCGCTAGTAACATCTACATCTAATTAGGAAGTAGTAACTGCTTAGGAAACATGAATTTAAAAAAGAGCATACACATTCATATCCACGATTAATGCGTAATTGCGGCTGGTATAGCAGTTAATTAGGCACTAGTAACTTCTACTTTGCTAAAATGAGTAACTAGGCCTATTCGGAAAATTAAAGGACAATAGAAATATCTCTCACATCGCCTAATATATTACTGTATGTAGCTGATATGGCTTCTCTTCTGCATGCGTACTCACATTCGACTACCGTTTAAAAAAAAGTTAATTGAATTGTTTTGTGTTTTAAGGCGCAACAACACATGAAAGGTTAGATGGCGCCTAACAGGAACGAACGTGCCAGGCTGCTCATCCTCCATTTACATCAAGATAAAATATGAAGATTGGGCCTAGAACCTTCTTACCTGCAAAACTGCAGAACTGCTGCAAATTCTATAATAGACACTCCATTTACGATGGAGCCACGTTTCCACGTTTGCATACGCGGTCTCATGATAAAGACCTTGAATAGGCATGATAAAAAATGACAAAATGAATATGAAATTAAGAATGTGTGTGTCCGACCCCTCTGTATGTGACGGTGTCTTTGTGAGATTGCAGTGGTTGTATTCTAACCCGCAACCTCACGGGGAACAAAATTAAAGTTAACAGCTGACAGAGACATCGTATTTCTCTTATCATGATATCTCTTACATCACCTAGACATTATCACTTGCTATCATTTAACGAAATATAACAGAATGGCTTAATATATTTGATTTATATGGCTTCTCCCCTGTAAGTATTACTTACATTCGCCTACTGTTTACTTCCTAAGCCGTTACTACTTCCTAATTATTTTTTAAACAGAAACCGAATGTGATTATTCATATAATGCGTCAAAACTCAATATGCAATGTTGACTTGTACGCATTATATGACAAAAACAGTTGTTGTTTTGTGTTTTGTGCTTTTTGTTGTTGTTGAGTGTTGTTTGTGTTTTTTGGGGGGAGGGGGCAGTGGTTGTGGGTTGGCTGTAAATAGTGTTTTTTAAAGTTGCGCATCAATCCCTTAACTGGAAACAACGCGTGCGTGAGTGAGTGAGTGCGTGCGTGCGTGCGTGTGTGCGTGTGTGTGTGTGTGTGTTTTGGTTATTACTTGTTTGTTTTTTTAATTTGCGCCCCACCCCCAATGTCAAATCCTTTATCCGCCCCTGAGGAAGGTGCATGCTCCCCAGATATTTTCTAAAGTAAGAAGACTTTATTTTATGGATTTAAGCCAACTGGATCCGCCCATGCCCCAAACCCCTGCCTAACTAACAACCAAAGAACAATCAAAATACATACGTTTCAGATTTTAGGTGGGGGTGCTCCCGGTGCCCGCACTGGACCCACCCCTAGACCCATCCCAATACCACATGTACACCCCAACCAACAAAAGCTTACTATATACATGTAATTATTATTTTTCAGATTTTAGCCTGGTGCACCCATACCCGCCGGATCCGCCCTTGCCCTCCCTGACCAACGAACCACTTCTCACCCAATATATTTATTTGCCTCGTTGTAAGTTTATGTCTGGTTACGGCACTGTGCGTGAAAGTTATTGCGTGAAAGTTATGCATAGCATCATGACAGATGTATACTCCGCTTTTTGTGAATTAGAGAATGTGTGCTAGGAATCGAAGACATTCCATGCCGATATATTATATCAACCTTAGAACACGACATCCCAGACCATACCAGGACCCGATTTGCAATCAATTGTAACTAGAAGAACGGTATTGAAACAAAGGTTAAAAAAACGCGTTTGGATCTAAAAAAAAAAAAAAAAAAAAAAAAGCTCTTAAAAAAATCAAAAAATCTGATTGTTTGTTTTTGTCTAGACTTGTATACAAATATCAAAACATATCAAATAATTGCAAAATTGTACACCAAAATTAATCCTACCCACAATTCCTACCCCATGTAAGAGACCGCAGTAGACATGTATATAACAGCAGAGCACAACATCAGAGCATATCAAATAAATGAAAAACTGTACACCAGAAACAATCCTACCCCATGTAAGAGACCATAGTCAAAAACAATTCGACGCCGTGTAATAGTCAAAAACAAGCATACATCATGTAAGAGACCATAGTCAAAAGCAATCCTACCCCATGTAAGAGAACACTATGGTTATGTTTTGATGTTTCTATACATGTCTATACAAAAATATAATATAACAAAAAAGAAAGAAGTTTTTTTCTGATTTGTTTTTCTTTCTTTTGTTTTCTTTTTTATGTTTATTTCCTTCAACCTGTGTATTGAAAATAACAATTTCTTCCAGTCATATTGTTGTCGTGGATGAGTGGTTAGCATACTTGATCATACTTGCCTCTCGTCCCAGACGTCACAGGTTCGATTTCCTCGGGTAAGATAAGCCTACTATGAAAGTATCAATTCAATTCAATTCGTGAGATCTATGCTCTTCGAAAAGTAAATCCACCAGTCTTTCCTCGCCCGGACACCGAAATATTGCCTACAGGCGAGCACAACTCACTGAAACTCCGCTTGAACCATGTTGTCATTACAAACTGAATTATACACATAAACAAAACAACATGTTGTTATTTCAAACTCGAATATACACATTTGGCAACTTTTAAGCATACATGTTGGCATTAAAAATCTAGAATAGACACATGCTATCTGAGCAGTTATGTTGTCAATACAAACTAATGTGTCCGGGAAAAGCGCCGTCGGTAGTGCACCTTCTCCCTTTTAGGTGAGGGTTAGGCAGATGTGGACATTGTGGCTTTATGGTAGGTACCCACCATAAGAGCTATAATTCTCGCAGCTAGTAAACATAATGTGATTGCAAAGTATTTAAGCATACACTATTGCGTTTGTTTGATAGCGAAAAATTCCCAAATTAAGGCGAAATAAAGCGAATATCCCCAATTGAATGGGTACCTGTAATGCCATTCCCAAAATAATGAAAATAATCCCTAAATGATCGTGTAAAAATGAAGTCATCATGGACAATACACTATCGCATACTGGTGCAAGTCCAGTAGAACTAAAACAAATACTGTATTATCTGGCACTGTTGCCTTGACACACAGGTCGTTGGTATACTCCTGCAACCCCAATACAGCAACACAAATCTCACTGTGGTGCTCCCACACTGTTGGACATTTTGTACAGTTGTGTTGTCATACTGATGTGTTGTTAGACTCTTGTGTTGACAGGCTGTTGTGTTGACATATTGGTGTGTTGTTACTTTGTTAGACACTTGTGTTGTCATACTGTTATGTCAGACAAGAATGACTACTTCAATCCACATCAACCAAAGGACATTTACATACTGCAAATGTTCCAACCTCGTCAAAAATATGTAAGAAACAATTCAGAATGTTTTAAAGTGCATCAGTTAAATAATACTGACTCACATAAAAACTCATTCTTTGTGAAAACAGTCGTCGAGTTCAAATAGAAATCGACTGTAATGTCTGTTGAAGAATCATACAGTTCATTCGAGGGATTTAGTCGATTGCCCCCAATTGTGTTCAAAAGTGGGTGAGCAGCGGACAGACGTTAGAGAAAGTAATTGAATGTTAATTGTGCGAATTCGTTTTCTTGTAAGTGGAATCATCTATATCTATAGATTAAGAAATGACCATACTATTTCTGTCGGCATTAGAAAATAAGAGAGCCATGATGGCCCTAAATCGCTCACATGAGGGCAGTCATGTTTTGAGCAATCTTTGTCGAGTGTCACTCTAACATCAAATCAACATGACTGTAACTTTTGTTCAATAAAGATATAAGAAAATATCCCCTCCGAGCTAAAACAACAGGGTGTCAGTTTAAGCTCAGTTGTATGCACTGTATGCAAACGGTTTTATATTATCAAATTTATTATGATGACAGGGAGGGATGGATGTCCTATAGCTGATAGCATTAACACAACTTTGGTAAACGTTTCCATATATAGGGAAACTGCCCGCCCACTGGCGACTCTTATGTTTTGATGAAACAATCTTGGTACAGGGTCACCCAAACATCGTTTCGGTGAAATTATTTTGAAATACATCAAGCGGTTTCAGACGAGAAGAGTTTTTAAGTATTCCATACAGAAATGTAGCAAAAATAAGCCCCGCCCACTGGCGGTCATGTTTTTTTTACGAATCAACCCGGCATGAACAACCTGTGAAATTACTTTGAAATCGAGCTAGTAGTTTTAGAGAAGATTTGTTTAAGGTTTTCAGCTTGATTTCTTTCGGTTGTCAGGGCAAACATAGTTCGGCATGGATGTCCATAATTTGAACAACCTTGAGAGAAGACCATCCAACGATCATTCCTGTGAAGTTTCTTCAAAATTGGCCAAGCTGTTTCAGAGGTCGTTTGAAGATATTGTGGACGGACGCACGCACTCACGGACGGACGGGCGGGCGAAGGGCGATCACATCGGGTTATGCAGCCATGTTTGACATTGAATCAAAATGAAGTTTGTTTAAGACCAACTTCATGTCGTGGTTTATTACAAGGTGGTTTATTACAAGGTGAGCAATTTCCAGAATGTATAGTGGGTCCCAAAGGGGTTTTGCGTGAAAACGTGATCGGGGCGTTTTTAAAAACGTGACACGTGAAACAAACAATATTTTTGCGTGATTGCGTGAAAATTATATCAGCGTGATCCGTGATTTTGGTCTTGGTAAAACGTGATCGCGTGATATGGTGACGTGAAACGTGAATTTTTAGTCCTTTTCAGTCTTTTAAGTGTCCCTCCTCCTCCCCCGAGTCTCCCCCGAGAGCTGAACTTTCGTACATGCGCGAACATCTGGCACGGAGAATCCGTGGGGACACTACAATCAGCCGAGTCGTGTATCAGATACAGTATAGGCAGTATAGACTGGTGGTATGCCGACAGTTTCACTGACATAGCTCACTACATTACAAGTAGCACTGGTCGGCCTGGAACTAGTCTAATACTGTTTGCAGACAAAAGTGGTCTCCCTTGACGGGATTCCAAATCTATTACTATTTGTATGACGGTCTCGGTAGTACAACATAATACCGCTAGGTGCGCGCAGATCTAATAGCGCGCGAGAATCGTATCTGCTTGTTTATGGACTTCATACCGTTGCAGATCACTAGCGGATCCAGGGGGGGGGGGGCGCACCCGGCGCGCGCCCCCCCTAAAAATTCCGGATCATACATGTATGTCCATGTTACTGTAGATATAATATCAAACAATTTCGATGCACGCCCTCAGTATTAAAAAATTTCTCGCTCGCTTCGCTCGCACTACGCATAATGACTAATGAATGGTTTAATTAACACATTGTTAGATCCTTTTATTTTAAAACGGACTTTTTTTATTCATACATGTCCATGTTACTGTAGATAAAATATTAAACAATTTCGATGCACGCCCTCAGTACTTTTTTTTTTCGCTCGCTTCGCTCGCTTGACGCATAATGGCTAATGAGTGGTTTAATTAACAAATTGTTAAATCCTTTTATTTTAAAACGGACTTTTTTTTTCATACATGTATGTTCATGTTACTGTAGATAAAATATCAAACAATTTCGATGCACGCCCTCAGTATAATTTTTTTTTTCGCTCGCTCGACGCATAATGGCTAATGAGTGGTTTAATTAACACATTGTTAAATCCTTTTATTTGAAAACGGACTTTTTTTATTCATACATGTATGTCCATGTTACTGTAGATAAAATATCAAACAATTTCGATGCACGCCCTCAGTATAACCATTTTTTTTCGCTCGCTTCGCTCGCTCGACGCATAATTGCTAATGAGTGGTTTAATTAACACATTGATAATTACTTTTATTTGAAACCGGACTTTTTTACCCTATCAATGCACTACCGCAACCGTTTTATGAGGCTAGAAACGGACCCGAAAATTTACCAAAATCTTACGCCCCCCCTAAGCTGAAATCCTGGATCCGCCCCTGCAGATCACAGGTATTTGGGGAGTAGCTTAGACTTACACTTGAATTTTTCAGAAAAAAAAAATCAAAAAAAAAAATCTATGTTGAAAACATCATTTAAATACTAATCAAACATTAAAAACACAAATTAAAAAAAAAAAAAAAAAAAAATAATAATAATAATCTATATTACTATACTATATATATAGTACTGTATAGTATATAAATTTTTTTTTTTTTTTTTTTTTAATTTTTTTTTTTAAATTTGTGTTTTTAATGTTTGATTAGTATTTAAGTGTAAGTCTAAGCTACTCCCCGAGTATACTTTTTTTTTTTTATTATTTTTTTTTTTTAAATTTGTGTTTTTAATGTTTGATTAGTATTTAAGTGTAAGTCTAAGCTACTCCCCGAGTACCTGTGTTGCAGATTGGCAGAAGCTATTCCTCCGTTTGAGTTTATTGTTTGTATTTTTGTTAATGGGGTCAATTTGAACGCCTCAGAATACATCTGACGGCTCAAGTGTGTGTGTGATTGGGTGTGGTTTTGTTGTTGTTTTTTTGTTGTTGCAACCCACACATTGTACTAGAGAAACTCTAGCCTATAGCGCTTCACGTCTGCTCATCCACATTTAACGTGAAATGTGAAAGTTCTGCTATTTTCACGTGAAGACGTGATCCTTGTTTTTATTTTACGAGATCACGTGAACACACACCCCCTTTGGGACCCCCTGTATACCCTGCTTTGCACCGTTAACGGTCAAACACATCTTATTGGAATGTGTAGACTTTGATCCTATGCGTCAAAGGTACTACAATGTTAATACAATGAAAGAGTTATTTGATACTGTAGATTTTAGTCTTGTTTTAAATTTCCTAAAAGAGATCAGACTATATAAATCATTGTAATGTGTTCTTATATATATTTACTTGTTTATATACCCGTTGACGGGCATTTGTTGATTTACATACATAGTTTATATTCTTATCATCCCTTATTTTTTAATAGTTTTATCTTTATATATTTACATTAATTTTTAATTAATACTTCATTTCTTCATTTTTCATCAATTTTTGCGCACAATATGACCTATTTATGTGTCGACGTGCCGTAAAACACCATTCATTCATTGTGGTAAAGGTGTATGTGGTTAATCATTACCACATATAGTTTTTGAGTAGTTGTTACAAAGTTGTATTTTGAAAATCTATTTTTAGCTCTGGTGGCCATCTTGAATTTAAGTTCAACCTGAATTTTTGCTAGACAACTAGACAACAAGAGCAGCATTCCTTTGAAGTTTCATGAAAATCCATCAAGTAGTTTCGGAGGAGTATTCGCAACAAAAAAAGTTTACAGAAAGACAGAAGACGGACGTCTGCTGACCTTTGATCAGTAGAGCTAACTAGCACTGGACATTTAATGATCAACAAAACGTGAATTATTTCATTATGTTTTATTCATTTCTATTTCATATTATGATATTGGACTTTCTACAATGATTTGTTTTATAATTAACATTCTTCCTTCCATTCTCTTTCATAAAAATAACAATTTATATAAACACAATTCTATACCAGTTCAATATAATACACCTAACAAAAAGTTTGTACACAGAAGCACTTCGATATATATGTATGCTAAAACTGCATATAACAAGCATGGACAGATGTTTTTAATCTCAGCAGCCTAAGCCTTGAATTGAATTGGGTTTTAAGGTGCACCAACACATGAAAAGGTTATATGGTGCCTAACAGGCATGAACATGCCAGGCTCATCTTCCATGTCGATCGAGATAAAATATGGAAAATGGGCCTAGAACCTTCTCACCCTGAACTGCAGAGTTGCTGCAAATTCTATCGTAGAAACTCCATTTACGCTGGAGCCACGTTATTGTTTTTCTGCCACTGCTCTTTTGATGCGAGCGAGATAGCACCTGAAACAATGCAGGGATCATGATGAAGACCTTTAATGAACATGAACAAAAAATGATAAAATGAACATGAATTTGGGGGGATTCTACCCGTCTGCCTACCCCTCCTAAGGGATCTGCAGTGGCCCTATTCTTTGCCCCGTGACCAAACAGGGGCCCCCGGGGCTCTAGTTTTCAATATAAACTTAGTAAACGTTACAGCTAGAATTTGTAAGCAGGTTGCTATGTCTTCCGGACAGCCTGTAATAGTTAATAAACTTTATAAATTCCCCCATTTCAGATTTAAGCAGTACAAATAATACTTCATGTACAAGAAATGTTTTACAGTGCTCAAGCTAGGCTTTGCAGCAGAGCGCTTTGTTCCCACCCTAATATTGAAACATTTGAACACTTTGGCCTCTGCACTCGATTTAAATAATTGGTTAAAATATTTTTAATAAAGCTAGTTCACTCTTAACATGCCCTACATGGGGAGAGGAAATATAAACTTATGACTATGTCTTGGAAGTATCCTCACACTTTTTTTGTTCAGCCACTAGTGCGGTGACCCATTTATTTGACATGTTGTGGGACCCTCAGACTTAATGATTGATTGTTAATACAATTGTGTGTCAATATGAAACATACTGTATTATATAGTTCAATAAAAAGATTTGTGGCTGAATGTATTTATTTTGCTCCAGTTTTGCCACGAATTACAGTACGAAATAATGCAGAGTGCCCTGCAGTGTAACTTCAAATTCCCAGCTTGAGCACTAATTAATGAATGATGCTAATGCTGAACGTATTCCTGTCATATGTGCATTTCTGGAGCCATTTTACAGTAGGGTAGTTTTTTTACCTACCCTGTACAACATAACGTGGTCCAAGTATTAACTCCATATCCCATCCAACCCCTTCTCCAAGAAGAAGTGAAAATGGGGTTGGCTGGGATATGAAATAAAACCTAAATTTTGGCTTAAACAGTTTGCATATTGTAAAGTTAAAACATTTAATAGGTAATTTTAAACATGATATCACATTTTTTTTCAGTAAAAAATGGTTTAAACCGTTTTGCTGTCGAAATATCCGTTATAAAATCCTGCTTATATTAGGTTTCCCATCACTTAATGGAATTATGGCGGGACCACGTAAAGTTTTAAAGTTACTGGTGCTATAATACAGGGCTATGAGACAATAAATACTATAATCCATGGAAGGCTGCCGAGATCTATTCAAGGCCTGGAGAGATCTATTCAAGGCTTGGAGAGATCTATTCAAGGCCTGGAGAGATCTATTCAAGGCTTGGAGAGATCTATTCAAGGCCTGGAGAGATCTATTCAAGGCCTGGAGAGATCTATTCAAGGCCTGGAGAGATCTAACCAAGGTCTGGGTTCCAAACTAAACAAATTTTATAGCTTTCAAGAATGTTCAATGTTTGAAGGAATGTGTTCGGATAAATACAATGCCGGTAAATTGCTATACACTATAATACAACATTATAAAAGTTGCTAATTTTCTCCAGTAATCTACAACATTTTCATTTATATTTGAATGTCAGAGCCATATGAGTGTGACTATAAAATAACCAATAGAACTTTACCAAAACTAGATGAACCAGTCTGGTAAAACTAAATGTACAAGTCTGGTAAAACTAGATGTACAAGTCTGGTAAAACTAGATGTACAAGTCGGGTAAAACTAGGTTTAGCACAATTGTGAAAGTCATTCTTCGGGATCCCGCCTTGTGTGTATCACGGTGCTAAGGTATGTTCAAAATCTTGACATTATGTTAGCCGGAAGGCAACGGCACAGAAAATATTGCACTGTTGCTACATAAACAATATGGCCGTTAGACACACATGTTGATGTATAATTTGCGTTGAGTGTTTGTTTTTTACAATGCAGATGAAGGTTTTATCACTGCTTTCATGTAAATAACTATAGATGGAGAATCGCCTGAATAACATTGCAACATTTGGATGACAACTCTGAATTTGAATGCAAATCTGTTTTGGCAGGAATCTAAGGCGCAATGACGTAACCAATATGGAAACCTGAGAATTACATTCGAGTAATGCTGCGAAGCAGTGAACAAGATGTTTCGTATGGGTTTAGCAGTCAGGTAAAACTAGATGTACCAGTCTTGTAAACTGTGGTCATTCTGAATACATTTTTCTGTATTCTGGTAAGAAAGAAAGGCGCATATAAAACCCAACATAAACGGTTTACCTGTGTAATTGTATTTTGTACAAAATTCCATTTTTAAATGATTTATTAAAGGGACACACGGCAATCTTGAAGTACTTATCAAGCATAAAAATTAGCGCTTCAAATTATTTTGACTTTAGATCTGCTTGCATATAATTAATTAAAGGTAATACAATTTGGTGTTTTTTTTGTTTTTTTCTTTATTCTACCTAAGCTTAATTTAACTTGATAATTGGTGCAAAATAATCAACAATTAGTAATCTGCAAACACAATTTGATCTAATTATTAATGATTTGCAAATATGCAAGTTATGAAGAAAAACTAATGAAAAGAATAAATAATAATAAAAAAAATTGCAGTGTCCCTATAAAATCTCAAACAAGCAAAAATAAATAAATTGCAGAGTGTCCCTTTAAAATTTCACACTAGCAAGCAATAAGTTAATACAGTGTACAATACATTGCAGTACATAAATAGCTACAGAAGCAATTAACAAAATCATGTCTGTCTAATATTTCAAACCTGCCAGCAGTTTATAATAAGTACAACTTGTAATGAACCTTCATCCTCTTCCCTACCAGGGATATCAATATGGCCCCACATATTTCCTTCCATCTCCCAGGTGATCAGTAACAAACCAAAACAAGAGGGTCTTAGGTAAGATTGCTCAAGTAATGTGGCCTCTATCGTGTAAACAATCTAAAAGTTGACAACAAACGACAGATGACAGACTAATAGTGGTCACAATAGCTCACGTGCTCAGGTGAGCTAAAAACTGATTCTGATATAAATTTTATTGTGTGAACTGAATAATACTGTAGACCATATGTAGTGACGGCGTGTTACCCATGGTATGACTTCAAATTATTGCAAAAATATTGAAATTAGCAATTTATGTTTTAGGTAGTCATATGAAACAATTACCAGTCTTTTTGATAGAGGTTGTGGTTCTGATATTAACAGAAGACTTGAAGTTTGGTGGCCATTTGATTTAAATTGCCCGCCCTCTATAATATCTACTGATCTTACATATAATTATGCGACTGCTCTCAACAAATGAAATCCCTAGAAGCTAGTGAGGTGCAATATTGTGACTAACTTGCACATGTCATTTGATTGGTTGGTTGAATGGATTTTTACGCTTAAGGCAATATCGACTGTCAAGATTAGAGGCAGACCACCCATTTTCCTTGGGTAGAACAATTCTGTATACCTCGTGTCATCCGTAAGAATCGACACTCTCACAAGTCGAGCTCCCAGAAGGATCTGAACCCACAGCGGAGAGAGGCGAGAAGGTTTCAAATTTCACAGTCTTTACCATCTCGGTCAGTACATCTCGAGTTTAAAGCATGTGCCTAATAGGACGTATACAGAGTTAAGCAACCAGAACTATGGGCTAAGATGATTAGTAAGACTATAATTGAATTGAATTGGGGTTTTAAGGCGCACAAACACATGAAAGGTTATATGGCGCCTAACAGGAATGAACATGCCAGGCTCATCCTCCATGTACATCGAGATAACATATGGAGAACGGGCCTAGAACCGTCTCACCCTGAATTGCAGAGTTGCTGCAAATTCTATTAATAACCCCATATTATATTTTAAGTATTTTTTTTTTTTTCAATTTCTTTGTAATGAAATTTCGTATAAGTTTATCTGAACTGTATTTTAACATTACAGCACGAAATGGTATTTGTTTTATTTTCGGATGACCATTTTATCAAGCTTGCATTTCTGTTCATTCACTTCTGAGAAATTCAACATTTTATACTACCGTGCGTTAGAAGTTCAAGTATACTTGCCACCCACACGTGTACTTTTGTGACTGGGGGTGAAAGTGAGTTTGAGGAATGCCCTACAAATTTATCTTGTGTAAAAATGAAAGGAATGCCTATGAACCTGATATTGCCTTCTAGTTGCAGACAAGATAATACAACATACATACTTTAACAAATTACGCTCAACAAAATTTGTGTCCATCTTTTTTAATCATATAAAAAGCCCTGAAGAACCAAAATGTTTTCAGCTTTATATACAAAAGTGTTTTAATATTTAGGATGAAATCACAAATGAAGCTTGGTAAACGAAATGACAAGTCGAGTTGAACTGGGGTTTTACGGTGCAGCAACACAAAATAGGAATGAACATTCCAGACTCACTCTCCATTTACATCTAGATAAAAATATGTAGAATGGGCCTAGAACATTCTCACCCGCAGAATTGCAGAGTTGCTACAAATTCTCTTAATGACAAATAGACAGTAAAAAATTGAGCAATGAGATAAACAAGGTATTTTAGCGAGCGTCTTTTTGTGGTTGATGTCCATATGTTAAGTTGTAAAACATGACAAATGAATGACTGCACTTACTAATGAAGGAAATACTGTAAGAGGTGTTTTATTCATCATAAATTAACGACGATGAAACATGTAATTGTTCACGGCCAACCCTGAGGTCCACCGAGGCGCCCCATGTTCCCGACAATAGCTTCCTGAACTAATAAAATCCCTCTAAACAGTTTTTTTCTTTCAGAAAACGTGGCACTACAAAGTGATCAAATAATATCCTACAAAAAACAATAACCACATAGTACAGGACCAACATTAAGCTGACAATCTCCAGTCCATTGCCAGAATCAAACAAACTAGCTTGGTCTATAAAGCACTGAGAATTATGCAGGAATGACAGAACGACAATAACAAAACGATATTCTAAAATACCAAAAAAATAAAAAAATGCAGCTATAAACTGCATTCTATTACAATAAATGAAACCTGATACAGGATTTTTTAAAAAGCTTTCTTGGATTAGGCAATAAAAGCACTTTCTAATGCACTTGACAAAAAACCTGCAATCTGACAGGTTAACGTTCAAACATTTGCGACTATTAAATAGTGCATAACCCGTCGCAAATCCAGTCATGTGATGTTTAACTGTCAAAAGCGTGACGCCATTTGGTTTTATTTGAAAGCATTTGTGAGAAAATCTGTCAAAAACACAGAAATGCGTTAGAAAGGTGTTAACCAGTATTCAAATGTTTATCTCTGCGACAGTATATCAGGCGTTTAAGCTCACAAATAATGTTTAACGGCTCCGCTAAAGCATTGTCATTAAAAAAAAATTGCAACTGTTAAAGGGACAATGTCTGTAACTTTTAGCTTATAAAACACACACTAATAGTAATTACGTTCACAAACATTTAACACTAACTGTATTGAATATTTACTAATTAAAAGCAAGATTGTTTGACGGAATTCAAACGCGGTACAAAAAAAACGAACTACCGCTTTGCGACTTTGAACCAGCAGCCCAAAACTAAAATTACACTCACGGGTAATAAGAAGACGACGTCGCTCCTACCTGAGCTATGTGGGCCATACATATTACGCAATACATACTATGTATAAAATGGAAGTCACGTGATCAGCAGATAAAAAGTAAATAAAGTGGGTCCCACATTATTTACAAATAATAATTAAAACATTTTTTTTTTCAAACTCACGAATGTATTACTACATACTTATTTGGTTCTATTCTCGTGTTTTCATGTATACATTTCACTGAATAAAAGTCAGCGAGTTATTTGATTATGCTCAATATCAGCATACTTACGGACAGTGTCCCTTTAGTTTAAACAACTGATATACCGTCGTGAAATTGAAAATTTCGATACTGTTAACCCTATATTTAAAGCAAAAAAAAAGAAAAAGAGCAAGCCTCACTCCTAATTTATTGTTACATCAATTAATCCCCAATCTCCATCACTCAGCTTCAAGGCTGTCATATCAGTCTTAAAGGGACTCCTGGCAATTTTGAAGCTTTTACAAAGCACTGAAATTAGCTTTTTGATTTATTTATCCAATCATCAATTAATCCCCAATCTCCCTAGCTCAGCTTCAAGGCCATGTCCTTCTCAACTGTGTAGACCACCTAGACCACTGCTGTCACCAGTATTTCAACTGCAAAGGAATGGCCTTTTGCTGGAAAGTAGTTCTACCAACACTTTTTTTTATCTTTTAAGGGCCACACGGCAACCCTGAATTATATATCATTCATTAAAATTATCATCTCGATGTATTTATCCAGTATCATTTGACTTTAAATCAGCTTGCATATAATGAAATAGAATTTTGAGTTTTTAATATTTTCTTCATTATTTTACCATAGGTTTAACAACTTATCAACAGTAACTAATATGCCAAAAAAAATCCCATTGAAATTTTCTAGTATTTAATATTAATGATTAAAAAAATACAAGTAATGTAGAAAAAACTAATGGAACGCCATGAGTTTTAACAAAATCAAAGCTTGCCATGTGTCCCTTTAAATTGAGTCAAAAAGTCTTCATTTGCATTGTAAAAAAGTTAACAAGTTTTAATACAGAAGTAATTATAAACCAAAAAAAGACTGATACTATGATACTATGCAAATATACTCAACCAAACAGCTAACGCACCAGTAGATAATACCTTTAATATCTCAATAATAACAATCAATAAATCAAAACAAATTTTATTCTGAACGAGACAAATATCTTGTCAATACCGACTGTAAATTAAAAAAAATCATTCGAATCCCCCGTCTCCGACGGTACCAGTCGGTATATAATAAGTTCATACATTAAAGGTATTGTCTACTGGTGCGTTAGCTGTTTGGTTCAGTATATATTTATGACACATACATTCCAACAGCACCAGTTTCACCCATAACAATAATGTTACACTTGGTTACACAAAATACATAAGCCTCATCACAAGGAACTCAATTCAGACTGGGAAGGGGTATTATTATACACATATCAGTGACATTATATTTTCACTGCAGTGACATAAAGTCTAATTTTCACTGTTAATATTTTCACTGCAGTGTCTTTATATTTTCACTGTAGATAATTACACTTCAGTGACATAGTATTTTCACTGTTGGTAATTTCACTGCAGTGACATTAAGTCTTATTTTCAGTTAATATTTTCACTGCAGTGACATAAATAAGTGTTATATGTTCACTGCAGTGACATAAACCATTATATTTTCAGTTATTATTTTCACTGCAGTGACATTTCACTGTTAATATTTTCACTACGGTAACATAAACCCTTATATGCTCATTTAATGCTGAAACAATCATCAAAACACTCTCTTTATAAAAAATAATAATAACACTTAATATTTAATCCCTGTATCGGTCTAATATAATATATGGTCAGAAATTCTGGACATGTAGCTTATCGAAACTACAAAGACCAGAATGTATTGTTCTGTTTTTTCTTGAAATCTTTGATAATTAAATCAATGACTGGTCTTAATTTATTTTTCTTTAAAAAAAATTAACTGAATTGGGGTTCTACTGCGCACCAACACAAAAAGGTTATATGGCACCAACAGGAACGAATATTCCAGGCCCAATCTCCATTTACATCTTGATAAAAATATACAGAATGGGCCTAGAACCTATTAACCTGCAGAACTGCAGAGTTTCTGCGAATCCCTCAAAAATGGTCAAGTACATGTTATGCAAAATTAAGAATTATAAAAATGTATAAATATAATTTACTGTATATTTAATAAGATGTACTACCGGCTGTCGGACGATCAATTTTTAAATTTTGTACATCAAATGAGTGGATAAATATAACAAGCTATGAAAGGGGAAGTACAACCTTTATAGTAGTGCATTTGCTGAGTAATTGTTTCCTGTTTGTCAGCAGACGCAAATGGCATGCTTTGAACAAACACTTATTGATAGGATGGACCCTCTTTTCTTTACAGGGAAGTGTTTACATTTAGAGCTGCTACCAGTAGAAATCCCATGCAGCTTAAAATTTGAAATTTGAAACTCGTACCAAATACACAATATTTTCTATACTGACAATCCAAGCCAAAAAAAAAGAGGAAAATCCCACCCATGCTATAATAAATATTATGCCCTAACTGATGAGAAATATGTGCTTGTATCACAAATGTATACTGCAGTAAATGCCTGGCTAGATCACAGAGCATCATCCCATATCATCACTGACCTGCATACCACATTTTCCCTATTAAGAGCACCTACACTTTTTTTTTTTACGTTTTACAGTAACATACATAGCGCCCAGGCTAAATAATAAGCAGTTAATAATATGGAAAAAAAGAGTTTGCTTTGATCTATCATAAAAACTTATATTGATGATTGTAAATATGTGAGTTATGTAGAAAAACTAACGGTATGCCGCGAGTTTTTAAACAAAAATCAAGATTGTCGTGTGTTGCTTTAATAATATACCTTGGGTTATATTCAGTAGAATACATGTGCATGTGATCAGATGGTTAAATACTGCAGTTTTAACTTGGAGTTACACAATTAAAATATTTAATTAGGAGTATAAATTCATTGCAGGAGTATACAAACATTGCAGAATTGAAATGAATTGGGATTTAAGGCGCACCAACGCATGAAAGGTTATATGGCGCCTAACAGGAACGAACATGCCAGGCTCATCCTCCATGTACATTGAGATAAAATATGGAGAATGGGCCTAGAACCTTCTCACCTGCAGAACTGCAGAGTTGCTGCAAATTCTATTGTAGACACTCCATTTAATCTGGAGCCACACTTATTGTTTTTCTGCCATTGCTCTAGTGATTTGAGCGAGATGGCACCTGAAACAATGCAGGGTTCATGATGACTGTTAATGAGCATGAACAAAAAATATAAAACGAACATAAATTTGGTGGGGGTTCTGCAGTGGCCCTATTCTTTGCCCGAAATCAAACGGGGCCCCTGGAACCACACGGGGCATACATTGCAGAAGAATAAATACATTGCAATATTTGAAGAGGGTAAAACAATTACCTATGCATTCATTCAGTCAATGTAAATCGGATCATAACTAGAATTATCACTGAAGGTGATGAATACTGCCACTTTTTGGTCAGTTGTTATGTGTATATGAAGTTTAAAAACAACCCATTCAAATCTGTTTCAAGAATGCAAGTAATAAAAATGTGTTACGCGATGCGACAAAAATGTCTTACGTGACGGTTAGACTGCTTCACTGCGCATGTATTGTTTCGCTCAAACAAACGACAAAGACCGATTTACGGCTAAATAAAGCGCATTCCAACCATGATCGTGGCCAAGCGTCGGATCGACGTTCTATAAAAACATATACATGTACTGGGATTTCACTCAATATTGTTTACATAATGCACACGCGTCACTTAAATCAAGGAAGTAAGGTGGTGGGATATTTATAAACTGTTAAAATGGCTACACCTATAAAACAAACAGGTAAACATAATGGCGGACTTCTACAGTCGTTTATATTTAAACGCTGTGTAGCAGTCTAACGAGACGGTATGTTACAGACAACACGATTCCTATTTAGCTGCCACTTATCTGTAAAAATCAACACGTTCGCACAAGTCGAACACTTTAAATAGTAGCTTTTACCTTAAAACTATTGAAATGAAAAAATGCTGCCATTAGTGGTATCTGGTAAGACTAGTTGTTGAATTGTATACCTTGGACTCTCTAGAATATGAGGCTGTAGAATATACACATTTGAATACCTGTCCATTTTCCCTGTCGATATTGAGACGTCAAATGGAATACCAGATTATAGGAGAATGAATGAATCAAAATACAATGCTTGACGAGAAACCCACTATTGTACTTCTTAAATCAACAAAATGGTTACATCTATAACATTTCATCACGTTACACAATACAAATCAGAAAAATAAAGACACAAAAATGATTTGATATTAAAATAAAATATTACAAGATATATCACATTCTTCAACATAGTACAAATATATAATAATTATACTGACAATGTTTAGCCGCATGTGAACATATTTCAAATGAAATTCAAATTAAGCATTGCCAAAACTCATTCTTTTCACGTGAACATATTTTCGCTTCTCATGAATTCACATAAAAATACCACTTGCCAGAATTCAAATAAATGAGTGCCTATGAAATAAGAACGACACCTGCTTGGAACTGCAACTTAAATGAACAGTTATCTTAAAGGGAAACACGGCAATCTTGAAGTGCTTTTCAAGCATTTAAATTAGCATTTCGATTCATTTATCCAGTATCATTTTGACTTTAAACCTGACTGAATTTAAATTTAATTAAATAAAAAAAATGAGTTTTCAGTTTTTCGTCTTGCTCCATGTTTAATAGTATCATTGGTGCAAAATATAATTAACAGTTAATAATATGCATAAACAGTTTGCGTTGAACTATTTTTAAAATTAATATTAATGATTGAACAAATGCAAGTTTTGCAGAAACCGCAAGTTTTTAAAAAAATCAATATTGTCGTGTGTTAGAAATAAATATCCCTCCATCGCTTTTGAAGCCATAGATCTCCCATAATTCGGGAGAACATTACACGTCATGTGTCTGTCAGTCTGATACCCTGCTACCAAACATCTGAAACTAGCATGTTTAAAAATATTTCTTTTACATCGATTGCGAAACATGTTCTTTCAACTTTTGTTAATCACTCTCGATGGCTTCCTGGGTAGAACCAGCACTAAGCAATGTGGATTAATTATATTGGTCATGGTGAGGATCGAAACCCGCGACCTCGCGATCTGGAGTCCTACAATCTACCACTGGACCATGCACTCCACTGAAACTAGCATTCAGTGTGACAATATTTATATCTCCGTCCATCTGCCATCTTTTTTTTTTATCTGTTTGGTTTAAATGAAATAAAGAAAATAAATTTATCTTCTGTTTACAAATGAGAACTGTTTAAAAGTTCCAACTCTTAAATTATAAATATTGCATCGCACATTTATTTGTTTTGCACAATGCGACTTCTAGAAATAATGAATAACAGACTGCACATGCAACCTTTTCAACAAACTTTTAATGCTTTTTTGTGTGTGTGCAAAAAACCCGTGTCAGAAATAGCTTAAATACATTTTGTAGATTAACTTTCAATGGACAGCTCTTCATGCATGTAATATTCATAGTGTTTAAAGAATGTATCACTCATTTATGGGGCAATTGCACGAATATTTGCTTTAAACCTGTCCTTAACGTACAATAGGTTTCTTTCTTAGTGTTCTGGCATAGCAACGAAACCCAAATACTCAGTTTTTTGTTTGTGAACAGACACAGACAAATATTGATGACAGATATTCATGTGTGTACAACAATTCTGGAAACTTTAAAATAAATATTCTTATAAACATCAGCAGCACTTTCCAGCTTTGGGCTTTTTAGATTTACTGCCTGAGCCGTCCAGTCGTATCGTGCTGGGTTGATCAGCTACTCTCTTTTGTTGTTCTTTTTTCGTTGCTAAAACTAATTTTGTTACTGCTACAAACATCTGAAAAGACAAACATAAGCGAGAATAATGTTCAATGTCCAACAAAATCGAACTGCTGAAAAGATTTGATCATAAACTGCAACACTTCAATGCCCCTCTATAGTGTAACTTAAGTCATTTGTAACATAACTTGTTTAGATTACTAGTTCTGGGTGCTATTTTTTTTTTTTTTAATAATAACTGCAAGAAGTTGTTTTCAGATATGTTCAAATATATCAAAACCAGAATTTTCCAGCAATACACAATACATGATATTTTCCCCCTGTTTCTTTTAACTTTTTATTTCAGTTTACAAATTTCCATTACTTTTTTATGCACTGTTTCGAAATCTTTTCCAAACGGCAATCTTGTCTTATTTTCACTCACAATTATTTTGAAAGCAAACATCATTCCAAGCTGTTATAGTGAAAGTTAAGCCTGATAAAGGCTGAGCAGTGAGCACTTTATTTAATTTCATACTAACAGACTTCGAAAAAGGGATATAACTCTAGCCAAAATCTAAATCAATCAAGTTTTACATGTTTTCTTATTAAATGCAATGTAAACGATTTGTGTTCATTATTTCGCAAAAGTACCAACTAGAATTATCACTATAGGTGATGAATACCCTGGCTTAAATTTTAAGTCAAACAAAGGGCAATAATTCTGTAATAAATTAGGCAATAAACAATGTGTGATGTAAAGGGACATAAGGTAATCAGTTGTTACGTGTATATGAAGTATGAGAACAACCAATTCAAAACTGTTTGAGAAATGCTAGTAACAAAAGTTTGTTACACGACGCAATAAAAATATGTTACGCGACAGGACAAAAATGTGTTATGCGACACGAAAGGACGTTACGGACAACGTCCCTTTATTGTTGAAGTAAACCATCAAGATTGTGATTTTTACCTTTAATGTCAGAGTAAACCACCACGATTGTGGTTTATCCCAGCATGTACCTTTAATGTTGGAGTAAATGACCACCAAGATTGTGGTGTGTAGGTTTAACATTCACAATCTTTGTGGTTTACTCTTTGTGGTATACTCCAACATTAAACGTACACACTACCATTTTGGTGGTCATTTACTCCAACATTAAGCATTTCCGTGGCCGAGGGGTTAACAACATTGCGTTGTTAACCTTCTCGCCTCTCACAACTGCGGGTTCGAATCCCATGGGAGCTCGACTTGTGAGGAAGCGTCGATTCTTATGGATGGCGGGAGGTATACAGTACTGGTTCTAACCAGGAACAAGAGGCCCAAGAGGGCCTGTGGACGCTCTACTGGCTCTAGATAAAGTTTATGTATAAGGGGCCATAACTCTTTCAAATATCGTTCAACCAGAACATGGTGATGATATACGCAACTAGGCTTGGTACTGATTGTCCCTGACAAGTTTCGTTGAAATCCAGCCAGAGGTTCAGGAGAACTAGTCTGTACAAAGTTTGTGTATTAAAACCTTTAAGGGGTCATAACTCTGCCAAAATGTATTCAACCACAACACGGCAATGACAGGTACAACTAGGCTTGGTACTGATCATCCCCATCAAGATTCATTGAAATCCAGCAAGGAATTCAGAAGAGACTAATCTGGACAACGTTTGGCTATTAAAACCTTTAAAGGGCCATAACTCTGCCAAAAATAATTCAACACGAATATGGCGACGATATGCACAACTAGGCTTGATACTGATCATCCTTTTCAAGTTTCGTTAAAATCCAGTCAGGGGTTCAGGAGAACTAGCCCGGAAAATGTTTGTGTATCAAAAAACTTTAAAGGGCCATAACTCCACTAAAAATCTGTTAACCAGAATGCCACGATGATATGCACAACTATGCTTGCTGCTGATCATCCCTGTAAAGTTTCGTTGAAATGTGGGGAGGCGTTCAGGAGAACTAGTCCAAAGTTTGTGTATTAAAACCTTTAAAGGGCCATAACTCTGCCAAAAATCATTTAACCGAAACACGGCAATGATTTGCACAACTAGACCTGATACTGATCATCCTTATCAAGTTTCGTTCAAATCCAGCCAGGGGTTCAGGAGAACTAGTCCAGACAAAGTTTGTGTATTAAAACCTTTAAAGGGACTCCACCAAAATCATTCAACTGGAACACAGTGACGATATGTACATCTAGGCTTGGTACTGATCATCCTTGAAAAGTGTCACTGAAATCTGGCCAAATGAAGGCCCTTTCTTCTTAATCAGGCCAAAATATAGCATATTTCAGAAAATCAAGGGCAATAACTCCGGTGTAAATGGTCCAATCTGGCTGTTTTGAAACTTGTTGGAGCTTTCATTGATAGTAACAATCTGGTAAAGTTCGGATGAAAAATGAAGGCCCTATCATAGTATTAACGAGGCAAAATATAGCATATTTAACTAAATCAAGGGCCATAACTCTGCTGTTTCTCGTCCGATCTGGTTGGTTTTCAAACTTGTCAGAGCTTTCATTTATATTAACAATCTGGTAAAGTTTGGTAAAGATCGGACAAAAAATCAAGACCCTTTCGTAATATACTTTTTTCAACTAAATCAAGGGCCATAACTCCACTGTTGCGGGTCCGATCTGGCTGGTTTTCGAACTTGTCCAAGCTTTCATTAATATTAACAATCTGGTAATGTTTGGTAAAGATCGGATGAAAAATGAAGGCCCTATCGTCTTAACGAGGCAAAATATAGAATTATTAACTAAATCAAGGGCTATAACTCTGCTGTTGCTGGTCCGAACTGGCTGGTTTTCGAACTTGTCCAAGCTTTCATTGATAGTAACCATCTGGTACGGTTTGGTAAAGATCAGATGAAAAATGGAGGCCCTATCGTCTTAACGAGGCAAAATATAGCATTTTTAACTAAACCAAGGGCCATAACTCCGCTGTTATTGGTCCGATCTGGCTGGTTTTTAAACTTGTCCAAGCTTTCATTGATATTAACAATCTGGTAACGTTTGATAACGATCGGATGAAAAATGAGGGCCCTATCGCCTTAACGAGGCAACATATAGCATTTTTAACTAAACCAAGGGCCATAACTCCGCTGTTACTGGTTCGATCTGACTGGTTTTCGAACTTGTCCGAGCTATCATTGATATTAACAATCTGGTGAAGTTTGGTAAAGATCGGATGAAAAATGAAGGCCCTATCGTCTTAACGAGGCAACATATAGCATTTTTAACTAAGTCAAGGGCCATAACTCCGCTGTTACTGGTTCGATCTGGCTGGTTTTCGAACTTGTCCGAGCTTTCATTGATATTAACAACCTGTTAAAGTTTGTTAAAGATCGGATGAAAAATGAAGGCCCTATCGTCTTAACGAGACAAAAGTTAACGACGGACGACGGACGACGGACGGAAGACGGACAACTCGCCATCCCATAAGCTCTGCTGGCCGTTGGCCAGTAGAGCTAAAAATGGGTGGTCTGCCCCACAAAAAAAAAGTTGACTCACATATAACCTTACGCGTGTTGAAAATGATGTAAAACACCAAACATACTCCCAACATTAAAGGTACATGCCACAATCTTGGTGGTTTACTCCAACAATAAAGGTACACACCACAATATTTGTGGTTTACTCCAACATTAAAGGTACCCACCACAATCTTGGTGGTCCTTTACTCCAGCAATAAAGGAACATATCTATGGGTGGTCCTTTACTCCAGCATTAAAGGTACACATCTCAATCTGGGTGGTCCTTTACTCCAACATTAAAGGTACATACTTGTTATTGATTTTCATTAAAGCATAACTAAGGTGTTTAACAGGTTGACTACCTCTTCTACATTTTTGTTTTCCTTGGCGCTGGTTTCAAACAGTTCTATACCCATCTGTTCAGCAAACCTGTGTGCATCCTGGGTCAACACCACCTTCCTGTCTGGGTCATCGTCTTTGTTGCCAACTGAAAAACACAATACTAAAGTATAATATATGCAGTTAACAAGGATATGGTGGAAAGGAAACAGATTTATACAAGCTTATATAGCTTCCTTCTGAATCCTTTTCACATATTTGTAGCGTCTCGTGAATAAAATATTGTTTAAACTAAGAATATGGTGCGCAAAAATAGACAGGTTCCTCCATACATTTGGGACAGTGGGAAATTTTCACAAAATGTTGCCCAACTTTGTATCTTGATGAGTTTTATAGATACAAGTTTCATTTATGCCAAAACCCATCACTAATTTAATTCTCCTTCCAATGATAGCGTTTCCTTTACTCTAATATTTTAAATAAAAAAGAAGTTCAATGGAAACTTTTACCATGTCAAACCTTGATTTTTAAGACAAAAGCCAAAAATGATGAGATTTTCATCTTTAAACAGTTTTATACAGCTTCTTATATTGAAAATAAAAAAGAATTATTATAATCCCATTTTGATATTCATTATGAATCTTTAGAATGAATTCCCATCAAAATCAATGAATAAATGAGAGCTAAGATAGAAGGAAACATTAAGATGCCATGTGATATTTTGGCTACTTCATGTTCAGAGAGGAAGTTTCCTATCTGTTTATTAATATATCTGTGCTTAGTTCAATTATTACGATATAATTTGCAGCAACTCTGCAGTTCATGTTGAGAAGGTTCTAGGCCCATTTTCCATATTTTATCTCGATGTACATGGAAGATGAGCCTGGCATGTTCATGCCTTTTAGGCGCAATATAACCTTTTCATGTGTTGGTGCGCCTTAAAACCCCAATTCAATTCCTTCTATGGTTTAATACTGTGCACAGTATAATGACTGTGCAAACACAAATGAATATAGTATGCATACATAATTTTAAGTAAACAAAACCCTAAAACTATTACTGGAAATGTGCCTGTGGACACAAATGCCCCTGCTGTAAGCTATCAAATTAGGCAATAACGCTGCTGAAACTCAATGGACCTGAACAGATATGTGCAATGGGACTCCATACTGATACTCACCAAAATCTGTTTAGAAGTTCAGGAGAAGTAGTAGTCCGGAGAAGAAAGTGTGAAATCCATACGGATGGACACTGGGCACAACTATAAAGTATGCACCCCCAACCCCCTAAATAAGGCGGGGGCATAAAAACAGATTACAATTACATGCATACATACCTAATATTCTGTTGACAACATCACAGTTTGTATCAATTTCGTGCAGCCATCGCTTGACATTGGCAAACGACTCACCACTGGTCACGTCATACACCACCACAACACCATGGGTACCTCTGTAATACCTGTAACAGAAAAATCTCGTATTTGTTGTTATGATTTAAGTTCAACATGTGTTTTTCATGTGACAATAAAATTGTACCCAAGTTTTCCCTTTATAAATCAACTACAAAAGTGTTTCTCTTCATCTTTATAGGTTGACATATTTCCAAAGCAGTTCTTGATGACAGAAAAATGTGTTTTTTTTCTTGTTTTTTTTTTATAATTTCTAGTTTATACAGTAGGGAATGCATTAATCATGTTAATTAAAATACATAATACCAGTTTTATCTGAGAAAAAACACGATTTTTTTTTGTTTCTTTTCGACTTTTTAGACCCGAGACTACGACCTACTGCAGTAATAATTTTTTTCATTTTAACTTTGTTTATACATGTATGAATGGCCATGGACATCTATATGATGCATATGTAAAAGCTTGCCCTTCTCGTCTTACTAATTCATGCAACTGGGTTAAACCCTGGATGGTTAGTATGTGTGATGGTGGTAATGACCCACCATAGCAGCCATGCTCAATGGACAATATGTATAGAAAACATTATTAAAGAAACGGGGAGGTCATTATTACAAAAACAGGGAGAAATCATTAATACAGTAATATGGAGAAGTCATTATTACACTAACAAGGAGAAGTCACTATTACATTTAAGGGGAGAGGTTATTATTACAGTAACAGGTGGAAGCCATTATTAAACTAACGGAGAAGTCTTACACTAACAGAGAACTTTGAAGTCTTTTTTTACACTAACAGGGAGAAGTCATAATTACACTAAAGGGGCGAGGTCATTATTACAGTAACAGGAAGGAGTCATTGTTACTTAAAGATAATAAAGTTAATTGTCAGATATGGACATGCAGTTCTCTCCATGCCACTACATCATCACAGTAGCCATGCTCAATAAGAGTAGGAAGAATTAATTATTACAGTGACAAGGAGAAGTCATTATAACAGTAACATGGAGGTCATCGATACTAAAAGATAATAAAGTTAATTGTCAGATACGGACATGCAGTTCTCTCCATGCCACTACAATCATCACAGTAGCCATGCTCAATAAGTATAGGAAGAAATAATTATTTCAGTGACAAGGAGAAGTCATTATTACAGTAACGGAGAAATCATTTTTACAGTAACAGGGAGAAGTCATTGATAATAAAAGATAAAGTAAATTGTCAGATACGAGCATGCAGTTCTCTCTATGCCACTACAATCATCACATCAGCCATGCTCAATATAAAAATATAACAAGTATAGCCATTAGGGATAAATCATTATTATTACTTCTCCTTGTAACTGTAATAATGCCCTCCCTGTTACAGTAACAGGAAGAAGTCATTATTACAGTAACAGGGAGAAGTCATTGATACCCCAAACCAGAAATGAATCATCTAAACACACAAGTAATGTGTAAAACTCGTCAGCTAGCTTCGTATTTAATAAAGTTAATATTTGTACTTACGTGGAAGTTATAGTTCTAAACCGTTCCTGACCAGCAGTATCCCATATCTGTAACTTCACCTTCTCTCCATTTACATCAATTGTTCGTATCTTGAAGTCTACACCTATTGTTGTGATGTATGTGCCTGATGTAAAACAGGAGTATGTATTTATATATTATAAAAGATTTCCATGTTTACATTGGTAATATCGAGTTCTGGTAGTCCCTGTCTCAAGTGGACCTCTTTTAATGTGAAATGAAACGTAAAATGCCAAACAATAAATGGCTACTAATGTTGCCAGTTGAAACTGGAAATGCCTGTTCTTAAAGCATCTCATAACACATTTAATCAAAAGGCTTTCAGTCTTTCTGGAACAAAATTGCATATACATGCTCTGAAAATCAGTTTAGGTTTTCATTAGAAGACATATGATATATTTTGCAGGTTACCAAGTGGAGAAATGCCATACTAGAGTCAAGTAACTGCTTTATTGTAAGAAATAACAAGACAAAATACCTGACAATAAGCAAACTTTAGGGGTACATGTATTTCAGCATTAAAATTTACTAATTTAGGAAATCAGTATAAAAGAGGGACAAACTGACACAATATACGCCCGTCGCAAAATATGGAATTCATATTCACATGACCATCATCGGCATGTACAGATTTACCTTGACTATGCCCAAAGTTTCATCAAGATCGGATTACAAATGTTAAAGTTACTGAGCGGAATAGCAAAAATCGACAATTTTCAAAAATCAAAGGGCCATAACTTTAGCATAATAGGTGCGATGAGATTGCTTATCAACCTTGAACAAGATATAATGCGTATAAACATTGTCCCTAAGTTTATCTAAGACTAAATTATAAATGTTAAAGTTATTGAGTGTGTGTGTGTGTGTGTACTTCTGAGGTTTAAAGTCCCTCCGCCAACTAAAACGCCTGGAGAACCCTGGTCGCTATGGGCACAATAGAGTCTGGACTTCTCTAGTGGAGTGTGTTGGTTGATCTGGTGCTGCTGCTGTGGTTGTCGCTTCTGTTGTGTGTGTGTAGGTGGTTGTCGCTTTCGCTCTGTGTAATCTTCGCTGCGGCGGTGAGTGGTCTGGACTGGTCTGGCATGGTGGTCTGCTGCTGGCGTGGTGGTCTTACATCCGCTACGGTGTCCTACATCCTCTAGGGTTGACGGTCTTGTTTAGGGCCACACCCATCACAGTATGACCCCTGCGCCGCACACACCGCCCGATGTCTGTGTCACCCTGAAGTCTTCTGTGGCCTGTGAACAACCACGGTAGAATGTGGGCTTCCGCTGCAATGTGATGACCGGGGTTTATGGTTGAGTACAGGTCCATTGCAGCAACAGCCCGCGTACTGGTTCCGACTTCAGGGATCTGGAGGCATCAGATGATGTGTGCTGTGATGGGACGCAGGAGACACCTTCACATTCAGTCAACCGATATTCAATTCAAACCTGAGAATGACAAGTTCTCAGGTATTGAATATCGGCAGTGCCCTCTCCACGACGTGCACGTAGTGAAGATCTAGAGAAGTTAAAGTTATTGAGTGGGAACCGCAAAATTGTCAATTTTCCAACATAAAACCTCATTACTATGGTGTTTCTTGTTAACTCTGGTTATCAAACTTGACCAAGGCCACATTATTTTTTTTCTTGGTTTACAGATTTTTTCTTATTGTTTTACGCTCGGTCTGAAGAGAAAACAAGAGGCCCAAGAGGGCCTGTGGACGCTCTACTGGCTCAAGATAAAGTTTATGTATAAGGGGCCATCAGTCTTTCAAAAATCATTCAACCAGAACATGGCAATGATAGCACCAACTAGGCTTAGTACTGATCATCCTCACCAAGATTCGCTGAAATCTGGCAAAGAGTTCAGAAGAGACTAATCTGGACAAAGTTAGTTTATTAAAACATTTAAAGGGTCACAACTCTGCCAAAAATCATTCAACCGAAATATGGCGATGAAATGCACAACTAGGCTTGATACTGATCATCCTTGTCACGTTTCGTCTGTATCCAGGAGAACTAGCAGAGAAAAAAATTGTGGTATCAAAATCCTTTAAAGGGCCACAACTCTGCCAAATATCTGTAAACTGGAACGAGACGATGACATTCACAACTAGGCTTGGTGCTGATCATCCTTGCAGTTTCATTGAAATCTGGCGAGGGGTTCAGGAGAAGTAGATCAGAACAAAGTTTGCGATTAAAACCTTTAAAGGGCCATAACTCCGCCAAAAATCATTCAACCGGAACACGGCGATGATTTGCACAACTAGACATAGAATTGATCATCCCTAAAAAGTTTCGTTTAAACCGGCCAGGTGTTCAAGAGAAATAGTCGGAACAAAGTTTGTGTATTAAAACCTTTAAAGGGCTATAACTCCACCAAAATCATTCAATTGGAACACGGTGACTATGTACAACTAGGCTTGGTACTGATCATCCCTGCAAAGTTTTAATGAAATCCGGCCAAATGAAGGCCCTTTCGTTTTAATGAGGCCAAGATATAGCATAATTCAGAAAATCAAGGGCCATGACTCCGATGTAAATGGTCCAATCTGGATGTTTTTCGAAATTGTCCAAGCTTTCATTGATATTAACAATCTGGTAAAGTTTCTTAAAGATCGGATGAAAGATGAAGGCCTTATCGTCTTAACGAGGCAAAATATAGGATTTTTAACTAAATCAAGGGCAATAACTCCACTGTTACTGGTCAGATCTGGCTGGTTTTCGAACTTGATCGAGCTGTCATTGATATTAACAATCTAGTAAAAATTCATAAAGATCGCATGAAAAATGAAGGCCCTATCGTCTTAACGAGGCAAAATATAGCATTTTTAACTAAATCAAGGGCCATAACTCATCTGTTACTTGTCCGATCTGGCTGGTTTTCAAAATTGTTAGAGCTGTCATTGATATAAACAATCAGGTAAAGTTTTGTAAAGATCAGATGAAAGATGAAGGCCCTAACGAATTAACGAGGCAAAATATAGCATTTTTAACTAAATCAAGGGCCATAACCCCGCTGTTACTGGTCCGATCTGGCTGATCTTCGAAATGTCCGAGCTTTCATTTATATAAATAATCTGGTAAATATTGAATGAAAGATAAAGGCCCTATCGTCTTGAAGAAAAATATAGCATTTTTAACTAAATCAAGGGCCATAACTCCGCTGTTAATGGTCCGATCCAGCTAGTTTTTAAACTTGTCCTAGCTCTCATTTATATAAACAATCTGGTAAAGTGTGGTAAAGATTGGATGAAAGATGAAGGCCCTATCATCTTAATGAGGCAAAATATAGCAATTTTAACTAAATCAAGGGCAATAACTCCGCTCTTAATAGTCCGATCTAGCTGGTTTTCAAACTTGTTCGAGCTTTCATTGGTATTAACAATCTGCGTAAGTTTGGTAAAGTTCAAATAATAAATGAAGGTGCTAGAGTGTTCACAAGGCTTAATATGGCATTTTTCAGCAAAACAAGGGCCATAACTCCGATGAAATTACTTCGATCTTGCCGGTTTTCGAACTTGTCCGAGCTTTCATTGATATAAAGACACTGGCAAAGTTAAGTAAAGGTCCGATTAATATTGAAGGCCCTAGAGTGTTCACAAGGCAGAAAATAGCATTTTCCAGAAAAAACAAGGGCCATAACTCCGGTGTTACTGATCCAATTTAGCTGGTTTTCAAACTTGTTTGATCTTTCATTGATATTAACAATCTGTGCAAGTTTGGTAAAGATCAAATCATAAATGAATGTGCTAGAGTGTTCACAAGGCAGAAAATAGCATTTTTCAGAAAATACAAGGGCCATAACTCTGGTGTTACTGACCCAATTTAGCTGAATTTCGAACTTGTCCAAGCTATCATTAGTATTAACAATCTGTGCAAGTTTGGTAACGATCAAATAATAAATGAAAGTGTTAGAGCGTTCACAAGGCAGAAAATGACAATTTTCAGAAAAAACAAGGGCCATAACTCCAGTGTTACTGATCCGATTTGGCTGGTTTTCGAACTTGTCCGAGCTTTCATTGATATTAACAATCTGTTTAAGTTTGGTAAAGATCAAATAACAAATGAAGGTGCTAAAGTGTTCACAAGGCTTAATATGGCATTTTTCAGCAAAACAAGGGCCATAACTCCGATGAAGTTTATCCGATCTGGCTGGTTTTCGAACTTGTCCGAGCTTTCATTGATATAAAGACACTGGCAAAGTTTCGTAAAGATTCGATTATTAGTGAAGGCCCTAGAGTGTTCACAAGGCAAAAGTTAACAGACGGACGGACGGACAACTCGCCATCCCATAAGCTCTGCTGGCCTTCGGCCAGTAGAGCTAAAAATAATTAAATCTGTTTCTAAGTACAAATTTCAAACATGGTGACCATGTTTCTCATATAAAACCGTAAGTTTATACAACACAACATGTATTTAAATCGTTGAATATTCTTTTAATATTCCCAATGATGAAATTTCTGTATTCATGCCCGGATGGAGTGCCTGGATGTGTTGAAATCAAGTTACCATGGGAGACTACTCTATGTTCCTCATACAAGGAAATGGCGGAAAGTGATCGCGCGTCGTTTGCGTTCGAATTTTCGATGTTTTGATAGATTATATGCTGTTGTTTGACGTGGTATTATTGTATACTAGAAAATTGTTTCACCAATTCAATTTTTTTTTTCTTCATCTGGCGTTGAAATGTGGCCGGCTGTGAAAAACACACAGATGTTCAAATTTTTAATTTTTTTCCAATCTCTCGAAAATTGGGGTCTGCGGATCCGTAAACCAAGAAAAAAAAAGATGTCGCCCAAGCTATTGTGGCCATAAACAATGTGTCCAAGTTTCATCAAGATTAGATTAAATCCACTCCAGCAATGGAACTACATTGCCAGACACCCGCACGTTGTGCGTGATCACTTTATATGTCCCGTCAAGACAGGCGTATAAAAATAAACTAAGGGTGAAATCGGCATTGAAATTTACAAGTGTTTTAAAGATAAATACCTGAAAATGTGTTGTCTGAGAATCTTAGCAGTAAACTACTTTTTCCAACACCTGAAATGTAAAATTTAAAGTTCATTGAGAAAGGACAAGGTATGATAAGGGTGTATTTTGGCCCCCAATATATTCAAAATGCAAAAAAAAAAATTTGCATATAAGCTGTTGTGCAAATTGAAGTAAATTGATCATATTCTATCTTCAACATATATTTTTATTTATTTTATTTATCTTGAAGAATTAATAGGGTCTCAAAAAAAGGCATTTTTGGGAATTTTGATAGATTTTGGACCTTTCTGGGCAAGATTTTGATCCTAAAAATATAGAGCGCACCTCTGAGCACACACAGTTTTTTGGCTGACCATGCATCCCTATCAAGTACCTGTTTCAACAAAAAATCAGCTGTGCTCGAGGGTGCGCTCTGTATTTCCAAGACCAAAAACGGATCAAAAACAGCTGAAAATAAACAAAAATGTCATTTTTTGAAAGAAAATTCCTTGTTTGTTAGGCTCTAAAACTCATTTAGAGCCTTCAAACGTACTTGTAATGAGTTTTAATATTGATTCAGTTCATTTGTAGCTAATCTAGATATTCAAAACTTGTGCATTAAAACGTTCAATATCGGGGGCCAATTTTGTCCCTTATCATACCTAGTCCTTTCAAAAATAGCCACTTTATGATAACACTCAAGTGGTTTATATTTTTTATTTTGAATTGAATTGGGGTTTTACGGCATACCAACACAAGAAAGGTTAAATGGCGCCAATTTTCTGAAAAACAAGTTTTAGGGTTGGTTGGTTAAATAGGGTTGGTGGGGAAATCTCAACCACACCAATCTATTCCATTATGTTTTTTGTTTTTTTGTTATTTTAAAAACAACTGCTAGAACAGGGTCTGTTAGTCATGTCATTAACTGATAAAAAAAGGCTTTAAACACGTTAGTCTTATGGCTACAGTTAAAGGCTATTCTGCTTATTAAACATAAAATGGAACAGTTGACAAAGTATAGAATAGAATAAAATATTGCAAACTATGCCAAATAAACAGTTTTAATACCATATTTCGAAGGATACGTGGACTATGTACTATTGTTGTGTCTCATGAGTGCTGAACTTATGCATTAAAATGGGTAGCTTGCTGGGACAAATGGTTTATTTCCAGTACAGGTATCATGTAAATAATAAACGTTGCATCTGGCATTGCTTTTATACCAGATGAGGCTATTTAAATTAATGCCTGTGGGTATCCATTGACTTTTAAAAATGCAAATTTGATGGCAATAATATTCACTTAAAATGGACACAAAGTCTGTATCATCTGTGTTAAAGTTGAAAATAAAGATATTGTGGCTTTAACGATTATATAGTTACTGGAACTCCACAATCTGACTACAAGTAGGTACATGTATAATGCTGTATAATAACTTTCAGGAAGACAATGGACATCTATAAGACAGACATAGAGGAAGTAGTTTGAATGTTTATAAACTGGTAAACTAGTCCTCAACTGTAGCATTGATAAGGCCAAATAAAAAAATACCTGTGTTTCCAGTGGCCCGACCAACCTTATTTTAAAGGGGCAGACCCTAAACTATTTATGCAAAAATTAAAAAAACAAAAAAAAAAAATCAATTTGTTCTGAACAATGATTTATCACATAGCTGGTATATGAAATTATTACCAAATTACACAGCAAAAGTGGAAAATATGTAGGTAAGCCACATGATTTGCCTGGAATGTCATATGATACATGTACATACAAAGTTTAACATTTTCCTTTCAGTTAAACAATGCGACAGTTAAACAATGCGATGCAAATTAACAACTAATTAGTAAAATGCATGTTAAACAAGGGTCTTCTGGTTTAATATTTGTTAAGGCCAAAAAAAACAACTGTGTTTCCGGTGGCCCGACCGACCCTATTTTTAAGGGGCCGACCCTAAAACTTTATGATTTTTTTTATTTTATTTAACAAAAAAAGATTTTCCACAATATATCGAGGTAAACTGACATCACAGAGAAACTTTCAGTTGTAACATCAACTTGTATGGGGTTTATGAGATAATTGCGAGTTTTTTCCCAATTTGACCGATCACGGACCCATTCCAAAAATGGTGAAAAAAAACGCTGTGTTATCAGCTGTTGGGGAAAATTGAAATGTTGATTGTGGCAACTAATTTAAAGTATCTCGGCTACATTACGACGTGGCGATAGGTCACTTTCTGAAGGGAAGGCATCACAGCGCCATGAAGGGCTGGCATCGTTGGACAAGTTCTTCAGTTCAGGGAGTGGAGCATCCCTGTGAAGCTTTACGTTTGACATACATTTTGGGGTTGACCAGACAGTGAAAAAATACTTGAGCTGAGGTCAGTCTAATGTTTTGTATGGCATAGATAGACCAAGTGTATGTTGATGTTTCTCCTTAAAAATCCTAATGACGGATTTGCTATAAAAGTAATTCTCCATGTTATATCATCTGAAATTGCAAACCAAGTGTAGTAGGATTCAGTTGGGGGTGCAGGTAAATAGATAGGTTTATAAGCATGTTACTAAGTATTGTCTCGCTGCAGAGCACTGTAATAGGCAGAAATTCAAGAATCGCGTGTGCAAATATGCGAACAGGGTGTGAAAAACAATTTGCTAACACGCGTTACGCGCCAATTCGCAACAAGTGGGTGTCTCTGGGGTAATTTAATTTTACAGATAAAGGTTAAAAAGGTGCATTTTAGGCCATCTTTCTTCTATAAATGTATACAAAACATAACAATATTGAGATAATAACAGTTTGGAAGTGTTGTTTAACCAAAAAAAAGTCGTGCAAAAGCCGGCTGCACAGTTGGCTTGCTAAAACACTGCTGCAGAGCTAGCTTTTATGGGGATATGAGTAGTGTCTGCTTCACATGCAAGGGGTCCCAAGTTCAAACCCACCGAGGGCCTAAATATTTGTGTATTTTTTTTTCGTGCCGATTACACCAAGTCTTTAACGGGACGAGCGTTCTATATATACATAATACAGTGTTGGTCAAGAGAGTGATGAAAGTCTGCCACAGCTGATGATGTGCAATTCGGCCCCTACATGGAATTTTATATAGTCATCTCGACCCCCTAAATCAGCCCCCCCCGATGGTTATATATATTGTTTATGTTAGATAAATAAAATATGTATTATTGTTTGTTTTATTTGAGTTTTTTAGGTGTTTGTTGGTGTCCCAGATCATAAAATTATGCTTATATCGCAGTTCTTTATGACTGATGATGAAATGAAGAGCCAGTTTGTTTGCTTACGACTAAGTATTTAGTAAATTTAATTTTACTGATGTTGATTTGAAGCTAATAGTTTTCATATCTTGAATGATTTGTGCATTTTCATGTTGTATCATTATTTCAGGCCAGAACAGGTCAATAAAATGGGGAAAAATATTGAAATTAAATGATGACCAATCAAAATAATCATTATATTTTACAACAGTTTTCTGAAAGTATCTTCTACTACATATGGGGGCCGAGTTGACTTTGGGCCGAGTTGACTATTTTTGCGGGGCCGTGTTGACCAAATAGGGGCCCAGTTGACCAGGGTCCGAGCTGACTAGGGGCCGAGTTGACTGTAATTCGCAACAGCCAACACCCCTACATTGGACAGTTTTCAGCCGGGAATGTAGCATTGATTGTGGCTAGACAAGAAAGTGGGGGCAGCACTACTGTAATATAACAGCATTTCACAAGAACATTTTGAGAAAAATTATCAACGGGGTTGTTCTGAACGAGTCATTTGGAGTCATTTCCGAAATCATTTTCTACATGTACATGTCATACAAATACTAAAGCAAGAGTCTAACCGCTATCGCCGATAATCAATAATTTGAATAAATGATCGTATTCTCTAGCCATCGCTTCCTTTGTTTACACGTTGGCGTTAAACTGTGATTAAAATGTCTAGGAAGTTTATTTTTGACGAAATGTAACCCGGAAATGGAGGCGGAATGGCATTTGCGCTTGCGCGAATTAAACTGGTCCCACTTATGGAATGACAGGGGACCAGTGTAAAGCGCGAACTCCACAACCTCTTGAAATAACTTTAATTGCATAGCCTACCTAAGTTCTTACAATTAAACAAGAATATATGAATTAATATGTGAAACAATGAACACACCATCCACTTAAATTGTCTTAATGGTATATAATTTGAAGATAGACATAATTAAATGTTGATTTGCATTTTTTTGTTAGTTTAAAGCTACACACTCCTGATATTCATCACTGTGGCTGAGGCTCCTGATTTGGTATCTTACAAACAGGAGCTTTCCAAACTTTCAATCTAAACCCTGTCCCAGTTGATTATTTGTTATGTTCTAGTGATTCTCGGTGCTATGCTGGTTGGGTGAATTCCCAGGGGCCGCTACGGTAGCCAGACAGGACTGATGATGAAGGCCTATCACGCAATTATCTTCCTTCCACCTTTCCTATCCATTTTTACTCATTTTTTCTTCTAACTTTAAATTCATTGTTAAGTGTATTTGATATTAATTAATGACTTACCAACCCGCGTTGTAAACGTCAATTGTGACACGTCAATGTCAATTGTGACGGAAATGTGTACCATACAGATACAGAAGCTCCATGTCGGCGATGCAAAGGAGGGTATTTACAAGTGTCATGCATTGACTGAATATAGAATTAACAGTAAGGACATATATAATTCCTTCAGTGACCTAACAACATGTGAAATGGCAGCAATATATATCTTCTGAAACGTTCCTATCAAATCTTTTGAACACAAAATGTAAGATTTTTTTTAAAGTTAAGACTTTCATTTTGGCAGAGTTATGCCCCTTTTCATAAACTTTAACCTGCAACCTTACCAAGCTCATAACTGACCAAAACTTTAAAAAGTATTTGACCTATACTCATGAAACTTCACACACATATTCGTCTTACTCCAAGTCCAATAACCTTGACTTTCATTTTGGCAGAGTTATGCCCCTTTTCATAAAACTTTCAACCTGCAATCTAGCCGAGCTCATATAACTTGGCAAAATATTGACCTATGGTCATGCACATTTATACAGTTCTTCCTTATCAATTATTCAATGACACTGACATGTCCAATGACTCTGACTTTCATTTCAGCAGAGTTATTCCCCTTTTCATAATACTTTAACTTGTAACCTAACCTAGCTCATAACTAGGCAAATATTAACCTATGTTCTTAAAACTTTAAACAATTCTTCCTTATCAATTATCCAATGTAGAATTATGCCCCTTTTCATAACATCTGGTCCATGATTGATGAAGGATTGCATCCCTTGTCTATAAAGTTTATAGTTAGATTTTCCTTGCTCAAATACCAGTAAGCACATGGCAGGTGACACGAGTGTTCCGTGGAACACCTTTCTAGTTTATTAGGAGAAGCATAAATAAAACCATGTGTTCATTCCCTCAGAAATAATAATTAACTTGATTTGTTTTTAAAAAATATCAAGACAAAATTACTAGCACCTCACACTTGCTATTTAAATTATGCTGACCAATGAAAGATATATTGCAAATGTGCGTGTATCACAGCTAAAGATTCATGTGTCATATGAAGTAATATTAATGATTAACTGCCACATTTTGTCAGACTCCGTGCTAGAAGAACATTTGGGCAGGTGATAGACTTGGTGATAACTGTTGATTCTCTTTGTTTGTTTGAATGGTGTTTTATGCCTTTTTAGCACATGTTAGGCAATATATGACGGTCAGTTTTTTGTGGTAGAGACAGACCACCCCATTTTTCCTAGGTAGACCCAGTACTGCATACTTCCCACCATCCATAGTAATCAACACTTTCTCACTTGACAAGTAGCGCTCCCAGCGGGATTCAGACCCGCAGCGGTGAGAGGCAAGATATTTTTAGAAGCAGCGTCGTTACTATCCTGCGCTTCAGCTGACTTTAGACCTTGTCCTGCATATTTGTAAAGTATTAATTTTGTAGTGATAATTATATATAATTTATACATATATGAAAAGCTTTTATTCTTAGTTTTTACTGTAAAATACCGATTTAAGTGATATATTTAGTTAAATTACGGTCACACATTTGGAATTTGGAGTCTGTTCATAAGAGGTAGTGTAAGAAGCAAAACCTCTCACGCCCACTAGCAGCGGCTTAAATGGTATTCTACTTTAAAGCCACCTATATTGGGCTCATTGATCCCAAAGGACAATAAAAACTGGAACTGTCACTGAAGGTGATGAATACCCCTGCGTTTTTAATATTGCCGATGAGAATGGGCAAAATTAATAATAATAAATGTCTAAAATATTTGTTAATTTTTTAAGGTGTAAAAAAAATTCAAAATAAAACATAGGTCCATAATTCTGTAAAAAAATTGTAAAATTGAAAACCATTAATGCAGAGACACATCATATCATGTGTGAACTGTATGTCAAGTGTAATTTAGTGGAGCGTTGTGGTCTAGTGGTAGAGCATTGGACCCATGATTGAAAAGTCGTGGGTTCAATCCCCGCCATTCCATATGCGTTGTGTCCCTGAGCAAGACACTTCATCTGCATTTGCTTAGTACTGGTTCTTCCCAGGAAGACATCGAGAGTGATTCAAATAAGTTCATAGAGCTTTCTTTACAATCGATGTAAAATAAATAAGTTTAAACTAAGTGTAATAACAATCCATGAAAACTTTTAAAGTGAAAGGCACATAAAGTTTGTTATAGAGTGGAAATTCTAAGTCAAACAAAGGGCCATAATTCTATAATAAACATATAAATCAAAGAAAGGGCCATAATACTATAGTAAAATTAGGCTTCAATAATGTATGATGTAATGTAGAGGTACATAAGGCCATCAGTTGTTATGTGTATATGAAGTTTGGAAACATTCAATTCAAACATATTTGAGAGAAAATTGTTACAGGACATTATACAATATTAGAGTGGAAAATTCTAAGTAAAACAAAGGGCCATAATTCTGTAATGAATTTGGCAATCAACAATGAGTGATGTTGTCCCTGATAAGGTCATCTGTTGTTATGAGTATATGAAGTTTGGGAACAACCAATTCAAAACTGTTTGAGATATGCAAGTATTAAAAGTGTGTGTGGTGGTGAGGACGTGGGGTGGGGTGGGGTGGATTTTGTCCTACTCCTTTTCCTTCCCTTAACCCTTTTATTAACATGTCACCATTCTCCCATCAGACTATCATGCATTGTTATAGTCACGCGTCCTGGTATTTTTTTTATATATAGCTGTAAAGCAGGCTGGAAGCTTTTGATAAAAATGATGCATTTTGTTATACTTAGGATTTTAGCCCCTTCATGTGAGGAATACCATTTTGAATATGGACTATTGTTTTAATGCTTTGTTGAATCTTAAGTTTGTTGTGATGTGTCCACTATCTCTAATTTGTATATAATATCTGGTTTGTAGGTTATTTGTGTTGCCTGATTAGATCCTTAATCCACTACATAGTCTAATGAAGCTTGAAGCAGTTCTTACTGTCCCTTGTCTAAGGCACACTCCTCTACACAAGGCTTTACCATGTCGAGAAATAATTTGAAAATTTCTTTATTTCTTCCTGTGTAGGAGATTTCTAACTCCAAACCCTGTTTAGACCCAGTTTAAAGACAGACATTCATTGAAGCAAGTGCCAGATGAATTTTGATACCAGTATTTATTTCAAAGCAGATTATTTAATAAAGTATGGCATATTATATTGACCGAGCAAACATGGAATTGCAAATCATAAGAAAAGAGGCATACAATTAAATACAAATTGTGTAGCTTTAAGTGTTGCCCTAGGTGAACAGACAGTTATAAATGGCAGCCTTCAAGTGTTCCAATAGTTAGAATGTGTTCATTGGTGAATGGACTATTACTATAAATATGCTTCCAATTTAAGGATTTTAATTTTCTAACAATTAAAAAGGTAGCTATTTATATACTTGATTTTTTACCTGTTAAACTTTTAGTTTAAACTGTCTTTTAAATGTCTTTACAACATGTCTATAAACTCTTGTCATAGTATTGAACCTTTCAAAAGTTCTCATATCAGTAAGTAGAGGGTAGTTTTAAATGGTTATTTGTGTGTTTGAATTGTTGATTTGTATATATTGTGTATTGGTTTTATTGAATACATAACTAGATAAAGAGTTTTTAAAGGCAATTGTCCATGTGTGTGAAATAGCCTAATAACAACTACAGTGAATTGGTTTAAATATTATTTTGTCAAAGCTGTTTTCAAATAATTTGTAGGCATTGGAACAGAGGGGAGTAGGGGTCCATCTAGTATATTTTGGCCTGCCAAATATTTTGCCAGTTATGAGCTTTTGTCTGGAAATATGTCTGGAAACAGGGCATACAATTAGTCAAATGATATAGCAAAGGAGTTCACTAATGGTACCCCTGCTTCCCCACCCCCTCCTCCAACAACACTCACCAATATCTGAAACATTCCTAAACCACCGTAATTGTGTATTGTTATTGTTGACAAGTGTCACAATAGATCCATGTATTATAACTATTATGAGTATAATTATATGAAACGAACATTACATACTGAACTATTGCCGAATGATTTCAAATTTATATCACTTCCATCCGTGAAAGAGAAAATCTATATATTTTATTTCTGCTTTCAATAAACTATATGGTATTTATTCCAGAGCCATAGATAGCACGTGTTCAGGCAATATGTGCGTTAATTCAGCCTGTAGAATTGCATCATATACCGTAGGATGATCGCTTGAAAAAAGAAGAAGATTGCTAAGACAGTCTAATAATTGATTTCATTTAATTGATCAACAATTCAGATAAAGATATCACTTTAAAAACGTGTTCACTGAAACATGACAAATGTATATGAAACATTAAAACATGACAAATGTACATGAAACATGACAAATGTACATTAAACATTAAAACATGACAAATGTACATGAAACATTAAAACATGACTGACAAATGTACATGAAACATTAAAACATGACAAATATGTGACACATGTACATGAAACATTAAAATGTGACAAATATACATGAAACATGACAAATGTACATTAAACATTAAAACATAACAAATGTACATAAAACATGAAAACATGACAAATGTACATAAAACATTAGAACATGACAAATATAATTATGACACATGTACATGAAATATTAAAACATGACACATGTACATCAAAACACGACAGATAGTCACGAAACATGACAAATATACATGAAACATGACAAATGTACATGAAACATGACAAATGCACATTAAAACGTTAAACATGGCAAATATACATGAAACATGACAAATGTAAAACATGACACATGAAACATTTAAACATGACAAATATACATAAAACATGACAAATGTACATGAAACATGAAAACATGGCACATGTACATGAAATGTTAAAACATGACAAATATACATGAAACATGACAAATGTACATGAAACATAAAAACATTTCAAATGTACATGAAACATTAAAACATGACAACTATACATGAAACATGACGAATGTACATGAAACATGAAAACATGACAAATATACATGAAACATTAAAACATGACAACTATATACATGAAACATTAAAACATGACAACTATATACATGAAACATGAAAACATGATGAATGTACATGAAATATTAAAACATTACAAATATATGACACATGTACATGAATCAATAAAACATGACAAATATACATGAAACATGAAAACATGACAAACATACTTGAAACATGAAGACATGATAAATATACATGAAACATGAAAACATGACAAATATACATGAAACATGAAAACATGATAAATATAGATATTTTATTCAAACATAAGGCATTACGCCCAACAGTTCACATGCAAATAGTACATACATATAAACATGTATATGAGATAAACACAATATTTTCAAGTTAATGACAATTTGTCTAATTTCATAGGTGAGTTTCAAGATCATCTGTATATGTTACTAGTTGAAAAGTATTTGACAACTATTAAGTATATAAGTGTTTAATATATATTTTTAAATTAATATTCCTAAGTACTGATCAGAACACATTTATATCTGTGGACAAAAATGGAGAAAAGTGATATTTATTTATAAAACATGTCGTCTCTTCTTTTAAAACTTTTACAAATGAAAACGGACAGTTTCTTTAATAAACTCTTGTTTTCTGTTGTCATAAGTTCAATAAATTTCGGTATGTTTGGCCGTTTCCAAAAATATTTGTTACCAATATACATGGAACATGAAAACATGACAAATATACATGAAACATGAAAACATGACAAATATACATGAAACATGACAAATGTACATGAAACAAGAAAACATGACAAATATACATGAAACATTAAAACATGACAACTATATACATGAAACATGAAAACATGATGAATGTACATAAAATATAAAACATGACAAATATATGACACATGTACATGAAACATTAAAACATGACAAATATACATGAAACATGAAAACATGACAAACATACTTGAAACATGAAAACATGACAAATATACTTGAAACAAACATGACAAATATACATGAAAACATGACAAATATACATGAAACATGACAAATATACATGAAAACATGACAAATGTACATGAAACATGAAAACAATACAAATGTACATGAAACATTAAAACATGACAAGTACATGATACATTAAAACATGACAAATATACATGAAACATGACAAATGTACATGAAACATGAAAACATGACAAATGTACATGAAACATGAAAACATGACAAATATACATGAAACATGACAAATGTACATGAAACAAGAAAACATGACAAATATACATGAAACATTAAAACATGACAACTATATACATGAAACATGAAAACATGATGAATGTACATAAAATATAAAACATGACAAATATATGACACATGTACATGAAACATTAAAACATGACAAATATACATGAAACATGAAAACATGACAAACATACTTGAAACATGAAAACATGACAAATATACTTGAAACAAACATGACAAATATACATGAAAACATGACAAATATACATGAAACATGACAAATATACATGAAAACATGACAAATGTACATGAAACATGAAAACAATACAAATGTACATGAAACATTAAAACATGACAAGTACATGATACATTAAAACATGACAAATATACATGAAACATGACAAATGTACATGAAACATGAAAACATGACAAATGTACATGAAAAATGAAAACATTTCAAATGTACATGAAACATTAAAACATGACAAGTACATGATACATTAAAACATGACAAATATACATGAAACATGACAAATGTACATGAAACATGAAAACATGACAAATGTACATGAAACATGAAAACATTTCAAATGTACATGTAACATTAAAACATGACAAGTACATTGATAAATTAAAACATGACAAATATACATGAAACATGAAAACAATACAAATGTACATGAAACATTAAAACATGACAAGTACATGATACATTAAAACATGACAAATATACACGAAACATTACAAAGGTATATAAAACAAAAAATTAAATAGAACATATGGAATAAAACAATAACAAAGATTAGACTATAAAAATGTCTATCTCTCCATAGTTCCTCTTTTATATGTATAGTGTTTTAATATGTTACAGTTCATCTTCTATATTTTATTTCCTATATTTTATGAATCCTCTCCTATATTTGTAGTAACTCTTCCATATATTGTATAGTTCCTTTCTTATAGTTATAGTTTTTCTCCTGTATTTTATATCTTATATTTATCACATAACATATGGTGTGGGAGTGTTAAATAACACTATTCAATATTTTCGATATTCCATTAATGGTATAACATAATGACGTCATGGACGTCACGTTACGTTAATGTACGTTTTCTGACGTAATGTGACGTTATTGGTCAGGTGCGTTCCTGGGGCTAATTTAGGTATACGCACCATCGAGTTTTGGATTCACAAATGTGCCTAACCCCCCTATACCTTCAGTTTTTATTGCATTTTTCGCCTGTTTTTTTATTTGTTTGCTTCTTTAATAGCCTGTACGCATGTGCGTACGTGCGTATGCTCAGGTACGCCCCTGTCATTTATGTAATAAATAGAATCTAACATTCGTTTTCGTTCATTATTGAATTTATTATACTCGTTAGCACAAATGATATAATGCTTGGCCGGCAAGAGCCTCGCATTATATCGTTTTGCCAACTCGTTTAATAAATTCAATAATGAATGAGTTCTCATAAGATCCTCTATTTATAGTTCATTTCTTATGTTTTACAGTTTCTCTCCTATATTTATATTTCCTCTTCTACCTATATTTTCTCCTATATTTTTAAGTTCTAGTTTAAGGCTTGCATGTAACTCTTGTATAATTAAGTCTGAATCACAGGTTAATATGCACATGTTCGACTTCATATATTTAACCGATTGTATCCTAGATCGATTGTACATTTCAACTGATTGCCCTCCCACACCCCGCACCCCAAGAAAACCTTTTTAAAAGTATAAAAAATATATAAAAAAATATATAAATAATATAAATATTCTTCAAAATTTAATACCTTTTCGATCTTTTATATAACCCTAATAAAAAAAAGAATAAAAACGTTACAAGAGCGCTTTGACATTTTGCGAACTGTTTGTGTACCAAGTTGCAAACATGGAAAATAATTGTATCCACCAGCAGTTGGATTATAATTACTCAATTCTCAATTGTATATCAAACTTATTCCACCTTTTGTGTGTTTAAATGGATATTGGACATGTTTGGTGATTGAATAGAAAAATGTAGCAAATATTAATGTAAGCTTTTAACTGTATAGACTTTCGATCACTGTGTATAGCAAATATTTGCATAAAACACAGCCGCTTAACTGTCACCACCTCGTGAGGCTTTATACCATTTGAAAATTAAAGGAATGGCCTAGACGACCAACATTATGAACAGGTTTATATACATATATGAACAAACACAATAAATGTCATTGGAAATTCATGCAGATAGGCTGATTAAATGACAAACAGACAAATGGACAGACAGACATATAATGCTGTTATCTTTATCAGAACAGATGCCCTCTATCCCCCACCCCTTATGTATACCCTGCATATGTAAAATGCAAAGATCTTTCCATTTCAATTGTGGGTTTTAATTATCAAATACGACAAGTCAAAAGAAAGAGAGATGTATAAAATTGTTTAATTTTTTGTTAGCCCCAGTTAAATTAATTTGCATGGGACAAAGAAATAATCAACATTTTTTTTTTTTATAATACGCCCAATGGGAGACGGAAAATGAAAACCATAGCTTGAATTGAAAGGGGATCCAGAGCATGATATGTAATTTCCAGTTACATCATCTTCATCTCAACTAACCCTTAACCCACTTAGCACGAATGTATAAATAGCCTTTGCGTCCATTGTAAACCCAGATCAGCCTGCGAGTAAAACTGGCTGCTGATCAGTCATTTCCCCCAAAACACCCCTTTGTCACATAAATGAAATGGTCTTAATTCAAAGAAAGAACAGTCCATTATATATATGTAGGGGGTTAAGGGTTAATTATTATCATTTTTGCTCATCCCCATTCCCCATTCCAACCCAATACGACCTTAGAGCTGTTGAAGGGTTGTCGAACACCAATCAATCAATCAATTATTCGTTGATACAGTTTAATACGATTTCGAACTTGTTGTACATCCTCTATTCATTCTCAAGTCTTGTATAGTTGACATCAGTTGGCACGCGTGAAATCCAGATTTTATCGCTTTATCCAGACCTCTATAACGGTAAAAAATTAATTAACAGCTAGACTCAAAATCGGCCAGCGAGTTTTACTTGCCACTTACATAGATTTAACCGCTACCCTGTGAGAAAGAATTCTAATCCTATTAGCCAATGATTACGGCTCTATGGAGATTACCCATAATGGCGTAAAATATCCACGGGTCGTTGTTTGGGAAGATGTTTATTTAAAGTTATTCAGTACATGAGACATGGATTAAAAACTTTTTAAATGATTTTATTTACCTGTAAACATACTGTTGGTTTATTTAAAAGACTTCACCTAATAGGATAAAAGTGAATCTTTTAAAATAGTAAAAGTAAAGTTAGAATCTACGGTATCTTGAATTTAGGATTTACCAATCGAAGATTTATTACAATGTAAGTTTAAGGATATTATCTCTTTGGCTAGAGTTATGGATTCAATCTAAAACTAGGGAATGGTAAAATATTCTTGATTAGATAAAACTTTATTATTAGCTTTTTATTTGTTATTTATAATTATAGCGTGACAGGTGCTATTCTGGAGGTTTGTGAATTTATATACTTAAGTATATATAATATACCAGCAGGATAGGCTTGTACTCGTATCACTTTCTGCATAATTTTATACAGTAAATTAAATTAATTATTATACTAGATATATAGTTTGCTATGCAATTTATTTTATTCCAAAGGGAATACATGTAACTTCATATTTTTATTTATTTTTTAATTGATTTCATAATTTTCAATAATGAAAGTTTTCCCTTTTAAAGGAACACATGGCAATCTTGATTTTTAAAAACTTGCAGCGTCCCTGTTTTTCTATATAACTTGCATTTGTCCAACCATTAATATTAATTATTATAATATTTCAGAGCAAATTTTACTAACTGTTGATTATATTGCACCAATAATATATTTAAACCTATGGAAGAATAAGACGAAAAATTAAAGGGGTAATGTCGGTAACTTTTAGCTTATAAAACATGAAATAATTACGTCGACAAACAATTAAACACTTGCCATTATTGAATATTTACTAAATAAAAACAAGATTGTTTGACGGAATTCAATAGCGGTACAAAAAAAAAGGAAGTACCTCTTCGTGAGTTTGAACTCGCAGCCCAAACTAAAATTACACTCGTGGGTAATAATAGTCTAGTGAGAGCGCAATAGACGAGAGTGCTACCAAATGAGCTAATGGCTGTCAGGTGATCAGCAGAAACTATAAATATTGTGGGACCCACATTGTTTACAAACAATAAATTAAACAGCTTTTTTTGAAACTTACGAATATATTACTGCAGAGTTATTTTGGTCTTTGCTCATGTTTTCATGCATACATTTCACAGAATAAAAATCAGACAGTTATATGATTATGCTCAATATCTGCTTACTTACGGACAGTGTCCCTTTAATAACTAAAATTTGTATTTAATTATATAATGCAAGCAGGTTTAAAGGCAAAAAGATAATGGATTAATAAACTGAGACCTTAATTTTAATGCTTGATAAAAGCTTGAAGATTGCCGTGTGTCCCTTTAAATACTTCTTATACAGACCTTTATATTTTGTTAATTCTAATATTAGTAAATGATAGTTGATATAAATAATAACAATAACTATTTGGTAGTAATACTAAGTTTTTTTAATCCCTTTTGTGTCGCTTTTTTAAAGAAAATGCTACACATAGGGATCACTTGTCGCTTGTCGCCCGTCGGTCCGTCACGAAACACTTAACATTGGCTATAACTTCATAATTTCTTCATGAAACTTTCAATATATACTCATCATGACAACATCGACATGACCTTACTAAAATATAAAGGTCAAGGTCACACTGAAGGTCATTATATTGGTTAAATACTCATTTTTTTCTTCACAAAACCCTAACGTTGGCTATAACTTTTGTCAATTCTTGATATTTCTTCATCAAACTTTCAATATGTACTCATCATGACAACATCGACATGACCATACTAAAATAAAAAGGTCAAGGTCACACTGAAGGTCATTATGTGGGTTAAATACTCATTTTTTTCTTCACGAAAACTTATTCAAGCCAATTTGTCAAGGTCATTTATCTGGGTCCAAAAAACCTTGTTATACTGAGAAAGTGCTAATATGCGACACATATGTTCCGCAGAACACCCATCTCTTATCTATAATAAGTTATTACTTTTTTAAGTTGATTTTCCATTCATAGACAACATGTCCCATTAAATTTCTATATAAATGTAATATCTGGCATGAAAAAACACATCTGGTTTATCATCATGTTTGAATTATTTCTTTGACATAATTGCATTGCTGAGTAACACCGCTACCAGAACTAATTAAAGTACAAAACTAATAAAGAAATCAGATAATCCCATTTGTTTGATCTGAAAAATATAGATTTTAAGTTCCATTTTATTGTTCCAGGTCCTGTGAACTATTTGTACAGTTTGTGAGGATCATGTTTCTGTAATGGTTTACAGCAATCTTGATTTTTTAAAAACTTGCAGTGTCCCATTGGTTTTTCATCTGTTAGAGGGAGGGATCGAATGGGATCTGTCATTGTGGGCGAACACAGGACGCTCTATCTCTCACATACTTCATGTTATGCGTTAACCAACTATATTATATATTCTGTGATGAATTATAGAAATTTCCCAGTTTGAGAAAATCTATAACATATCCCTTCCTCTACTGTGCTATCTCGCCTAGTGTGCAAGATAGCACAGTAGCCAAATGTTATGAACTAAACAATAGACGTCACGATATTACGTCACGAATTGACGTCATGATATTACTCCTCGCTGTCGCCAAAGGAGTGACAGAAGAAGGAATACTTGTGTCAGTTGGAAAGAAACAGAATATATATTATATAGTTTAATTAACATTTTTGTCGTGATACGGAAAATAATTCACTCGTGAGAAATATTCTTGCGATATTAAAACTCGTGCGAAAACGCACTCGTTTCTATATCGCAAGAATCCTTCTCACTCGGGAATTATTTCCAGTATCACTTCAACAATGTTAATTATACTCTATGTACAGTTTTTGGCTCTGTAAGTAATAGGCAGGATGCGATTAGCCTAAGTGTTCAGGAGCGCCTCCGTGGCCAGGATAGTAAAGATGCTGCTTCTAGCTCTGGGCGCTCGACTGGTCATGTGAGAAAGTGTCGATTCTTACAGATGGCGGGAGGTATACAGTACTGGTTATACCCAGAAAATATCGAGTGGACTGCCTCTACTGCAAAAAATCAACCGTTGTCAATGGCTAGCTTACATGGGTTGAAAATGACATAAAAAACGATTAAACAAACACAGATTAATACCATTAATACAAGACACACTATGTACCAAACAGAGCCACATACATGTATCAACAGAGCCACATACATGTATCAACAGAGCCACACACTATGTACCAAACAGAGCCACATACATGTATCATACAAGACACACTATGTACCAAACAGAGCCACATACATGTATCATACAAGACACACTACGTACCAAACAGAGCCACATACATGTATCATACAAGACACACTACGTACCAAACAGAGCCACATACATGTATCATACAAGACACACTACGTACCAAACAGAGCCACATACATGTATCATACAAGACACACTATGTACCAAACAGAGCCACATACATGTATCATACAAGACACACTAAGTACCAAACAGAGCCACATACATGTATCATACAAGACACACTACGAACCAAACAGAGCCACATACATGTATCATACAAGACACACTATGTACCAAACAGAGCCACATACATGTATCATACAAGACACACTACGTACCAAACAGAGCCACATACATGTATCATACAAGACACACTACGTACCAAACAGAGCCACATACATGTATCATACAAGACACACTATGTACCAAACAGAGCCACATACATGTATCATACAAGATACACTAGGTACCAAACAGAGCCACATACATGTATCATACAAGACACACTACGTACCAAACAGAGCCACATACATGTATCAATTCTTATATTAAAATATTTCAGATTATATAGAGAATCAGTCAGATATCCGTTTCCTGCCACAAGATGATGAGCAGTCTGGTTCCAGGTTCTATATTTTACACGTCCGGACTTAACCGCAAATCTACACCAACACCCCCAAATGCAACACCATCAGAGTTGGATCACAGATATAAAAGGTACAAGACCTTGTCATTGTTTTACAGCCAACTGATAGACAGTGTCATCACAATTGTCACTGTATACTCAGAACATTTAAAAACGCAACATTTTTGATTTTCGATTATTTTCAGTCTGCTGTTTTTTTGTTCAAATCAAGATTGTATTTTATGTTAGTACACAAGTCTCTTTGTCCCAAAGGTTAGGTTAACATATGGTGATAAACGCATAAGATGTGCTCTACTTCTTTCGGTTAAAACACATTTTGCACGAGGGTTTCAGTTCCACTCCGGCTAGAAATTCGCAAGTGTTGCGTTTTCAAATGTACTGAGTGTATATATTTATACTGAACCAAACAGCTAACGCACCAGTAGACAATACCTTTAATGTATTAACTTATTATATGCCGACTGGTACCATTGGAGACAGGTGATTTGAATGTGTTTTTTTAAAGTTACAGCCATTATTGACAAGATATTTGTCCAGTTCAGAATGAAATTTGTTTTGATTTATTGATTGTTATTATTGAGATATTAAAGGTATTTTCTACTGGTGCGTTAGATGTTTGGTTCAGTATATAAAATTATGTTCTATTCAGAGTAGAACTGACTTTAATGTGACAGTAGAACTGACTTCAATGTGATTATGATGCTGCTTAAGGTCGCATACAGTGTAATGGACGTCAATTTTGGAGGGTATATTTACCCACAGTAGAATTGATGTCAAGGTGAATAATTGTTTGAGGGTAGAAAGTGTGTCCATGGGACACAGATACCCTGCTTTAGCGCTGTCAGTCACATGAAATTGGACTTAACATAAAAAAACTTGAATGTATTTTTTCCCCGTACATGTTTATTCATACATACAGATGTAGGAATGGATGGAGGGATGGATGGACAAGGGTAACATATGCCCGTTCCACTTTGTGGCAGGGCATAAAAATGTATAAATGTGTCATAACGGTGAAAACGCTATAATGAATTAAAAGCACTTAAACAATGTAAAGAAAAGAAGAAATTTAATATGAATAGTAAAGAAATTCTATTCATTATAACAATGGGTAAGTTTTTAAGCTTGCGCATATCTAAATAACTACCAGTAAATATCTATTGTGCTCTTTAAGACCCATCACATTTCTATGACATCCAATCACTTTGATTCAATTGTTATTATTCAGTTATTGTCACAGGCACAGGAGAGAATGAAGGGGGATAGAGAGAAGAAGAAATTGTGTTGTAGTGTATGTATATATATATACATATACTACAACACGGATAGAGATAAGAAAAAAGTGTTTGTAGTATATGTATATTTATTGTATGTATATACTACAACACAATTTATATATATAAATACATAAACTACAACACAATTTCTTCTTCTCGCTATCCCTCTTCTCTCTCTCCTGTAGTGTGGGGCCTGTGATTATTGTGGCCTTTTACATATTTCTATATTTACTTTGTCGGAGGTTTTGCAATTATGGAAATATTATCAAAATAAACAAATATACAGATAAGCGATTTGTTTTCTGTAATTAAAGAGGGGGATACACATAATGCACCTACAGTATTTTCACCACCGGGTTGGCAGACGGCTGCATGATTACCCCAGAGATTAGACATCAATAACGACACCCGGGTAGGGAGTTAGATAGAACCCTGAACCAACATGGAGATATTTGATATCGAGTTTAATTGGTAGACCCTGGGGAATTAGACATAAATGTGGCTCCTAGGGATGAGAATTAGACATAAATGAGGCTCCTAGGGATGATATAATGAAAATACCCACCCACACACACACACCCCACACCCCACCACCACCACCACCACCCACCACCTATGAACAATTGTTTGATTTAGTAATGTTTTTTTTTGGCATTTTATTTGCATAAGTCTACAAAATCAAGCATTTGTATATATTATAGGTAATATATAGAAATCTTAAGTTTGTATAATACACTTTTAAAGACAGGAGTATTTCTAAATAACTATCAATAAAACACCTATTGTGCTCCTTTTAGCACGTCAAACTGGTGTGACATTGAAAACTTAGATTCAGTATTTAATATTCAAAGATTGGGAAATGATTTATCCATTGTGTCCCCATACATTCTATATTTACTTTGTCGTTAGTCTATAGAGATGCAATAATGCATACCCTTCAAATACATAATCAAAATATACATAGAAAGATTTTCTTTCTATGATGACACATTTAACTGTAAGGTACACATATTACAGAATTAAGGGGGATAAATAGTACTTTTGAAAGCTTTTTTGAAGTACATTCATACCTGTATAAGCATATTCATTATAAGGCCATTAAATTTTGTGAAATTATATTCTGGAAGATTTAAAAATGTTGCCAAAAGTTCAAAAAAAGGTAAAAACAATTGGGATTTGGGACCCTCAGTGTCACACACATTTGTATATTTTTTTCATGTGATATAATGAATGCCTGTAATCCCATTATGTGGACTTCTGTTATATTCCATTATATTCCGTCGGTATATTCCGTCGGTATATTCCATTTTATATTCCGTTATATTCCGTTATATTCCGCTTTATATTCCGTTTTATATTCCGTTATATTCCGTTATATTCAACACAGTTTAGGACTTTATTGGGGGCCCTCTAAGGAATAAGCTGACGATATTTGTCTTTATCTATATCAGTTTTAGCACTATGAAGACCTTTGTTGTGTCGCCTTTGCAGATCATCGCCGAAACATAGTCGAACAATGGTTAAATGCTAATGTTTTTCATTAACATTTTGTCTTTTAAGAATATCTTTCAAACTAAGTTTCGATTCTTACTGATAGCAGTATAGATAAAGAGTACTGGTTCTACCCAGGAAAAATGGGGTGCATGGTCTGCCTCTACCACAAATTAATTGACCGTCATATATGGCCTAAAATGTGCTGAATTGATGTAAAACACCATTCAAACAATCAAACTAAGGGTTAGAACTTGTAACTTGAAAAACATTGAAACAGCGGAACTAAGGCTATTGGTATCGAAGATCTTCAGCTTCTGCCCACCAGGAACTGATCTGGTGCGATATATTCCCACTATGTTAATATGTCCCCGTGTGGTTGCCGGGTTAGAATACAACCACTGCAAATCCCGCTAGAGGCAGAGGGGTAGATAACTCGCAGGCTGATCAGGGTTTACAATGTCTGGCTGCTCATCAGTCATTTCTCCAAAAGACCCCTTTGCAACATAAATGGAATGGTCTAAATTTAAAGAAAGGACAGTCCATTATATATTCATAGCAGGCTGAGGGTTAATTAGCTGGTCAGTTTAACAGTGATAAAAAAATAAGAAACCATTTCTGTCATGTTATATTAAATATCAGTGTCAACAAACTTGCATAAGTATCAATCACAATTTTAATATTCAGCATGCGGCCATCATGCGAACCATCATGCGACAAATCATGCAGACCATCATGCGACCCATCGCGTGACCACAAGTCACCATGTGACCATCATGTGACCAGCATGCTGGATGTATTATATAAAGCTGAGATACACTGAGGAATAATATACCCCATATTAAGCAATAATTGACAGTTAAACAAACATGTATTTAATATTGCACCAAGAACACTTGCACTAGAACATATTCTGCAATAAAAACTATTGATTTCTCTTCTTATCATACAAAACTCCCGGTTCAATGTACATTCCTGGATTGTGTTTGTGGTAGAAGCCAATAATGATTAGAAAGTAGAGATTTATCACTAACTTATACCCAACTTTTTCAAAGGACTCAATGTTCATATTGGAAACGGCCAATTACCATTGATATATCATCAATCATCAATAACTCCACTTTCCTTGTATGGGTAACCTAAGACTGTCTGCAGATTTGAATAGCTGTACAGATAAGAAAAAACACATGCTTTTTTAAAAACCCATTATAGTATTATTTATTTTACATCGATTGGGGAAAAGGTTCTTTCAGCTTATATTAATCACTCTTGATGGCTTCCTGGGTAGAACCAATACTTACTAATAAAGCAATGTGGATTAAGAACCTTGCTCAAGGATAAATAACATAGCCATGGCGAGGATCGAACCCACTACCTCTCGATCTGGTGTCCGATGGTCTACCACTGGACCACACTCCACTAAAATATCCATTTTACCCCAATTCATTTTTCAAATTTCTGTCAATATAATTATGTAAAACCTAATTATATCTAGAATTTTATACACATGTGTCGCTGCATTCATTATACTAGCTGTTATGACATTTATAATAAAGTCTCCACTCGATCCTCATGCAAGTTTAAATATTAGGTTATCCATTTTATTTGCCTGCATGAGACATTACTGTGCATTATGTGCATGCATTAACTTCAATAACTAGCAAAGTAAACACTTTACTTAATAACATGTAAACATATGATCTTGTAAACTTGTTTGTTTGTACCTTATTAAGTAAATAAACAATTATAAAGGATTCTGATGGATAGAAAGAGAAAGCTTAAATTTTATCCTTTGTCCATTTATTTTGGAGCGCTCTAAGTCCGCCATCAACAGGCACATTTTGCAAATTGTACACCATTTCTAAACCTACTTAAAATGAGGTATATTATATATACTTTAAATACATACATATTCTGAGAATTCAAACTCTATAGACACAGTTTAACCAGCCAGGCCAAACCTCAAAACTGGAGCGCCAAATCCATAATTCATTTTATTTCATTATTCATTTAATCACATGTATTTTAAGAACCCATGAATAAACCTATACTTTTAATTGTCACATATACATTATTATATACCTGAAAAGAGTTTTGATAAACGGTTGTGTAGTGAAATTTTGATGTTATTTGGCGGGTAAATTCCTTTAAACAATATATTTATACACTATAATTCCACTATTAAATCAATAGATTAATATGATTAAGTAGTAATTAATTAGTATAGTATTTAATTGTTGAACACATGAATGCTAATTATGTGTAACTTAATACAGTTATAAACACAAGGACATAAAGACAGGTTAATTAAATTGCCCGTTTGATCTGCTTTGCCGTATTGCACATATTGACATAGTCATGACAAATACTGCACATAATGAGACTATATTAATAGTGTGTGAAACATCGAGTGGTGTAGGCCTACATGAAATATGGATTAGACAGATTTATTGTTAATCTTGTTAACATTATGTATAAGTATATAACATGTATACTCGTTGGTAAACCTCGCTGTAATCCAAGTCCTGAATGACAGAATGTGGGACATTTGTAAAGACTCAACTAATGAAAGAGAGATTTAAAATATTTCCAGTGGGTTTATAAACCCCTGGAAATATTTTATTTCTTATCTAACATGGAGTTTTATGTATCATCAAACACATTTTGTCGAGAGATTGCACAAAATACGAACAAATTCTCACAACTTATATTTTATGCCTATCTCACAACATCAAACGAGAAGAAATATACAACTTCATCCTATTTAAAGATGTTGTTCAAATGTAGCTTTGCTTAAAATAACGCATTTCATTGCATTGTTGTTTTGCATCTGATGCTTAAAATGATTTTCAAAGGTTGACGTGTTTCCCGGCATTTAAAATGACGTCTTAACAGTTGAAGTACATGACGTCAGAGGTTTATACAGCTTTTAACAGACCACCCCAATAACCAATTTACATCGAGTATTTTAATAAACCATGTTAGATGTAGATATAAAAGTCGAACAGGAAATGTAGCATTCAAGGACCGCAGTCGCCCTCAAACACGCATGGAAACAAACACGAATTACAAGGATAAATAAAAAGCAAGGTATATGACGTCACAAACATAAAGGGGTTGACAATAGGGCTGTCGCCTTGGAACGTTGAAACGGTTAGAGGCCAAAAAGGCCACTGGGGGTTCTAGGATGCACCATACCTCAATAAATGAAACAGTATAAAAAAATAAATCCCCGCCATGATATATCCTCTAACAAACTAGGCAGCATTAATATTCAATACAAGGGGAGCATATAGTCGCTGCCTTGTCTGTGCATGCGTCCGTGAAATTCTTATCCCAGCTATTTCTCTATAATTCCTCGTTAGAATTTCCTGAAACTTGCTAGGAAGTATCAATATCAAGTGGAGATGCGCCTATTGTCGTGACGTTCCAGTTAGATAATTTTCCATTGAGTTGTGGCCCTTTGTATTTTTAATGCATATATACAGTCAAATAGAAAATTCTTGTCCAGGTTTTTTCTCTATAACCCCTTGTTAGAATTTCGTGAAACTTGCTAGGAAGTATCAATATCAAGTGGAGATGCATATTATCGTGACGTTCTGGTTTGAGCATTTTCCACTGAGTTATTGCCCTTTGTATTTTTAATACATATATACATAGTAGTAAAATAGAAAATTCTTGTCTTCGTAAGTACTTAAGGGACCGCATTGAAACTTCAAAAAATGATAAAGGGCAACAAGAGGAAATGCAGAGCACAAGAACCGTAACTCTTTCTTCATTAAAACTAGAGTTATTGCCATTTGTTATTTTATACCTATAATTCTTGCCTGGAGCATAACTTTAAAAGTATGAATGAGACTGCAATGAAACTTCACACTATGAAAGAGGGCAATGCGAGTAAGTGCAGAATATAGGAACCATAACTCTATCTTAATTTAAATTACAGTTATTGCCCTTGGTAAGTTTATACTTATTTAATTCTAGTCTGGAGCATCTTATGGGACTGCAATTAAACTTCACACAATAATAGAGGAATATGGGAGGAGGTGCAAACATAAAAATAACTATCGCCCCTTAGTGAGACTGCCTCACGCATTCCGGGCTACCAACCGCCTCACGCTACAATGAAAATTCAAGTTTTGTCGGACCCTGAATAGATTTAAGCAGTTCAACAGAAATATTTACAGAACTTCAATCAATGTTTGGCTTTGCAATGGGATGATGCTACACAGGATGTTACTATACAATTGTACCAGTATTATTGCCCATCCATGAAATTAGATCAATACAAGCGGCCAGGGTGACACTTACATTGATGCCAGAATAATTGGAATCATTTCTATCTCATTTGATTGATTTTTGTCGGAAGTCTGTCATTGGTTTGTATAAATGGGTTATTGTAAAACATGATAGGGCTATGATAGCTCTGACCCCAGGGGAGTGGTCTCTGTAATTAAAGTGATTAACTGAACAAATTATCGGATGATATATTGAAAGACTTTAAAAGATTTTGCACTTGTCGTAAATGACAAGGCTATTAAATAGTATCAGCAATATGAAAGAAGAGTTGTGAGATAATTGATTAAAATGTTCCTTATTGGATTGATTTAAAGTGTTACTTACTGGATTGATTTAAAGTGTTACTTACTGGATTGATTTAAAGTGTTACTTACTGGATTGATTTAAAGTGTTACTTACTGGATTGATTTAAAGTGTTACTTACTGGATTGATTTAAAGTGTTACTTACTGGATTGATTTAAAGTGTTACTTACTGGATTGATTTAAAGTGTTACTTACTGGATTGATTTAAAGTGTTACTTACTGGATTGATTAAAAGTGTTACTTACTGGATTGATTTAAAGTGTTACTTACTGGATTGATTTAAAGTGTTACTTACTGGATTGATTTAAAGTGTTACTTACTGGATTGATTTAAAGTGTTACTTACTGGATTGATTTAAAGTGTTACTTACTGGATTGATTTAAAGTGTTACTTACTGGATTGATTTAAAGTGTTACTTACTGGATTGATTTAAAGTGTTACTTACTGGATTGATATGTTCCTTACTGGATTAATTTAAAGTGTTCCCTACTTGAATTAATGTGTTCCTTACTGTATTGATATGTTCCTTACAGGATTAATTTAAAGTGTTCCCTACTTGATTTAATGTGTTCCTTACAGAATTGCTTGAGTTAAAGTGTTCCTTATAAGACTGATTTAAAGTTGTCCTTACTGTATTGATGTGTTCCTGACTTGACTGATTTAAAGTTGTCCTTCCTTGATTTATTTGTTCCTTACGGGATTGGTTTAAAGTTTTCCTTACTGGATTGATTTAAAGTTGTCCTTACTGGATTATTTCATGTGTTCCTTACTGGATTGATTTCATGTGTTCCTTACTTGATTGATTTGTTCTCTGCTTTATATTTAATGTATTTCTTACAGGATTACGTAAATAGTTCCTTACTGGATTGGTTTAAAGAGTTCTTTACTGGATTGATCTGTTCCTTACTGAATTGCTTGAAATAAAGTATTTCTTACTAGATTGATTTAAAGTGCTCTGTTCCTGACTGGACTGATTTAAAGTTGTCCTTCCTTGATTGAGTTGTTCCTTCTGGGATTGATTTAAAGTTTTCCTTACTGGATTGATTTAAAGTTGTCCTTACTGGATTGGTTTAAAGTTTTCCTTACTGGATTGGTTTAAAGTTTTCCTTACTGGATTGATTTAAAAGGTTTCTTAAGGGATTGATTTAAAGTGTTCTTTACTTGATTGATGTGTTCCTGCTTGTTAATGTGTTCCTTATTGGATTGATTTAAAGTGGAATGCTGTGTTCCTTATTGGATTGAAATGTTACCTGCTTGTTGATTTATTGTGTTCTTTACATAATTGCTTGAGTTAAAATGTTCATTATTGGATTGATTTACAGTGTTCCTTACTAGATTGATTTAAAGTGTTCCTTATTTGATTGATGTGTTCCTTACTGAATTGATGTGTTCCTTACTGAATTGATGTGTTCATTACTGGATTGATTTAAAGTCTTCCTTACTGAATTTATTTAAAGAGTTACTTACTGACTGGATGTGTTCCTTACTGAATTGATGTGTTCCTTACTGTATTGATGTGTTTCTTATTGGATTGATGTGTTCCTTACTGGATTGATTTAAAATGTTCCTTACTGGATTGATGTGTTCCTTGCTTGATTGATGTGTTCCTTACTGGATTGATTTAAAGTGTTTCTTACTGGATTGATGTGTTCCTTGTTGGATTGGTGTTTTCCTTACTGGATTGATTTAAAGTGTTCCTTTTTGGATTGATTGAGTTAGCATGCTCATTAATGTATTGATTTAAAGAGTTACTTACTGAATTAATGTGTTTCTTACTGGATTGATGTGTTCCTTACTGGATTGATTTAAAGTGTTTCTTATTGGATTGATGTGTTCCTTGTTGGATTGGTGTGTTCCTTACTGGATTGATTTAAAGTGTTCCTTTTTGGATTGATTGAGTTAGCATGCTCATTAATGTATTGATTTAAAGTGTTCCTTTACATATTCATTACTGGATTGATGTGGCCCCTACTTGTTGACGTGATCCTTACAGGATTGCTTGGGTCAAAATGATCCTTATTGGAATAATAGATTTAGTGTTCTATTCCTTACTGGACTGATCAGTGTTCCTTAATTGATTGATGTGTTCCTTACTGAATGTCTGTGTTCCTTTCTGTGTCCTCACTGGATTGGTGTGTTCCTTATTGGATTAATATGTTCCTTACTGGACTGGTGTGTTCTCTACTTAAATGATTTTAAACATTCCTGACTGGATTGATTTCTGCTTTGATTTTTAGGAATCTTGTTTATCTTTTATAATGATAAATTGTTGAGTTTATTTTTTGGTGAAGCACTTAGATTTTGGCTAAATTCAAGTAGAAAGATTTAATTGGATTTATTTGATTAATGTGTAAACGAAAACATAAAACATAGATAAGATAACGACACTATTGATTGGGTTGCAGACATGAACAGCTTAAAAGTATATAATGTACCCTAATAAAAAAATGGAGGGAGGCAGGGGAGGGGAAGGGTGAAAAATGTGTGTGTGTTGGGGGGTGGGTTGGGGGGAGGGTATGGTTGGGTGTCTTTTATTAGTGGAGGTACTATTATTAGGGGAAATACGGTAATGCATTACAGAAATAAGATATAATAAAAATAATTAAACTGATCTTTAAATTACCCTAAGATAACCATTAATAGTATAAAACTGTGAATTTTAAATATGCAGAAATATATCAAAGGCACAAATCTGTATTAATGTGGAGGATCATAAAATCTTTAAGTTAATATAAAAACAAAGCAGTAAAATAAAAGCTGTTAGTGACTTGTTGCCAGGATTTGATGATTAGTGAGATGGCATCCAGGACTGTGTATCAATGTAAATGTCATGAAATGTCAGCTAATGGAGAGGTCAGGTAAAGATTAGAAATTGACAAGCTTTAATATTTAGAGATTATTTACTGAATCTGTCCAGTTATCAGGTTTTCTTTCATGAGATGGAAGGCATGCTGTTTTATGACAAGTGAGTGACAGGGAAAGAGTAGAAAAACAAACATTACTCCCAATGAGAGAAATAATTCCAGATGATCAAAGCCAACCATTGAAAACTATTTATTACATTCCATCATTTTGTGTATGGATCTATAAGTTGAAGTTGAAGTTGATTTCTACTTGTGATTTAGTTCTGACCCAATCACTGTCAGTTTGTGTAAATTTCTACTTTAATTCTATAATAAACCTTAAGTTCAACATATGTGCAATTACCTTTCACTTATAACATTGTTACAAGAATTGTTTTGCATTATTTCATTTGTAAGGTGAAGAAATAATTTGCCAAAGAAACACAAGGCATTGTAAAATGTATATTTATATGTGTACGCTACTCAACTTTTATAATCAGTCACTTTTCAAAGAATTATATATTTTTTCATATTTTCATATGAAATTTTAACTGGCGTTGTTTAACAAATATCATCAGCAATTTATAAAACTTAATCTACCTTGATTGGTCTAAAACCTTGTTGATAAACTTAATAAAATATGGGTATGTGTTTCGGTGATTTCAGTTTTTAGTATTCGTGTTATTTTCAAAAAACCTGGGTGACCGATTATAAAAGTTGAGTATTGTATATTTATACGTATATTTAGTCCATCAGTAGTCCATTGTAAATGACTTTGTGAACGTAACCCTGTTCATTGTCCATCCTCACACAATAACTGCCATACTGCTTTCAAACTTTAAAACACACCATACACACCAACATCGGCATGACAGCAACACGTTCGCACTAAAAGAAGGTCAGTGAGAAATGACCTTTACATACTTTCACACGTTATTGTTTTACTGAAAGCGTTACAGTGGAGCATCCATGTCTCATGGACACATTTTCTTGTTTGTAGTTAAGAGTTAATTTTTAGTTGAGAAAACAAGAGAAAATTAAATAATTATGACAAAAACGTATAAATTTGGAATTTGACTGATAAATTAAGGGGTCACAAGAAGAGATTTCCCTTTTAACAAATCTATAAACCCAAAGGAAACTTATAACTAATATACTCAAGGACTTCAAAAACACCTCACTGAAAATAAACAAATATTATACCATACATATTTCATTAATATCTTTCAAAATCATTTGTGAATAATAAATCATTTCATTATTTTCACTTCATCAAATAAACAGTAAAATTGAAGATTAAATGTTAAAAACTGGTTTTGAATTGGCAATATATACTAGGGCTATCTATTTCAAAGTTGCATGTAAGAATTATTGAAACTATATATATATAATTTACCATGCAGATATGCACTTTTCTGCCTAATAAAGGAGTGACCTAATAAATTTTGCTTTATTAGGCACTGACCAATAAAGCAAATCAATGCGTAATCCCTCGGCGTTTATTGTACGTAACGTTATCTGACGTCATGCACGTAACGTTGCCTCAGACCGGACGTCATAAAACAAACAAAAAACAACAACATGGCGGTGTCCTCGATAAGCGTAACATTCTGAGAAATAGGTATAATAATAGTAATTCATACAGAAAATCTGGATTATCTACATGATAAATAGAATATCTGACGTCTTGCACGTCACGTTGCCTGACGTCATAAAACAAAAAAACAACAACATGGTGGTGTCCTCGATAAGAGTTACATTCTGCGAAATAGGTAATTATAGTAATTCATACAGAAAATGTGGATAATCTACATGATAAATAGAATATTATGTTAGTGCCTTTTACTATATTCATGAGGCTTAAAATTGAAAGTCCTAGAGTATATGATGTTACACCAAACGAACTCTCCCATACCCTGATACCTGCTCTCGGTAAATGAACTGTTCCATGTTTCAGGACTGATTTCGATGGCCGAGCGTGGCCACATGACAGCCCCGTGACCAGGGCATATGATGTTGCCAATACAAGCACCAAACTTATCATACTGAACAACAAATATGGACAGGTAAGAAAATATTTATTTTTTGCTTCACTCAGACTCGGAGTCAGTATTATCTTTAAAATATTCCCCGACAATTGCAAATGATGTGTTCTGTGCGGCAATACTTATAGTTTTGATAAGCTGTTGGACGAGAATAAAGAAAGTGTTACAGACAGATCAAAGAATTACATGTACTTGCTAAAGGTACTGCAGTCAATCTGGAAGAATTATGGATGTCAATCCAGTTATATATAAAATGATCATAAAGTGTTTCAGTCCCATGTTCAGTGTACAAATGCACTAAACTATAGACCCTGTGATATGTACAATTTAATTATTGTTAATGAAATAATTTGGTCTGAAAACTAAAAATGTCACCTGGTTTTTATTGCATAAATCATGACCGGTAAATGTTATTTCATGTGATGTTTTAAGGCTCTTAAAACTGTTAACAGTTTAAACCCTATTTAAATTAATATTTTTGATTTAGCAACAACAACAGGTGTCATAATATTATGTGTTTACCTGACCAATCGTTTTTCATTAACAATAATTAAACCGATGGTAACATGTGGCTTCATAAACGCCTATGTACATTTCATCTGAAACTGAAGGGGATTCACTAAATACCTACCACTTCGATTACATGACGTCATCTTCTTGCGTACATCGAGTTAACTCCCTTGATCTCCAACTCTTCAACAGTAAACAACATGAAAACTAGCGGTAAAATGATAAATTCGTTAAAATGTTATCATAACCTGACGTTTAACTAGATTGGTAACAAACTTCAGATAGTTTAAATGATAGACATATGAACATTGTTCAAATAGAAATCGAATGTAATGTCTGTTGAAGAAACATACAGCTCAGTCGAGGGATTTACAATCCACTCGATTGCCTCCAATTGCGTTCGAGGGTGGGTGAGCAGCGAACAGACGTTAGAGAAAGTAATTGAATGTCACGCCAGACATCAATTGTGCGAATTCGTTTTCTGGTAAGTGGAATTATATAGACCAAGCACTTCAAAACATGTCACTAATCATATGTATATAGACCAGCCACTTCAAAACATGTCACCAATATTTGTATATAGACCAGCCACCTCAAAACATGTCACCCATCATTTGTATATAGACCAGCCACTTCAAAACAGGTCACCCATCATATGTATATAGACCAGCCACTTCAAAACATGTCACCCATCATATGTATATAGACCAGCCACCTCAAAACATGTCACCCATCGTATGTATATAGACCAGCCACTTCAAAACATGTCCCCCATCGTATGTATATAGACCAGCCACCTCAAAACATGTCACCCATCATTTGTATATAGACCAGCCACTTCAAAACAGGTCACCCATCATATGTATATAGACCAGCCACTTCAAAACATGTCACCCATCATATGTATATAGACCAGCCACCTCAAAACATGTCACCTATCATTTGTATATAGACCAGCCACTTCAAAACAGGTCACCCATCATATGTATATAGACCAGCCACTTCAAAACATGTCACCCATCATTTGTATATAGACCAGCCACTTCAAAACAGGTCACCCATCATATGTATATAGACCAGCCACTTCAAAACATGTCACCCATCATATGTATATAGACCAGCCACCTCAAAACATGTCACCCATCATATGTATATAGACCAGCCACCTCAAAACATGTCACCCATCATTTGTTTATAGACCAGCCCAGCCACTTCAAAACATGTCACCCATTTATTTCTTTATAGACCAGCCACTTCAAAACATGTCGCCCATCATATGTATATAGACCAGCCACTTCAAAACATGTCCCCCATCATATGTATATAGACCAGCCACTTCAAAACATGTCCCCCATCATATGTATATAGACCAGCCACTTCAAAACATGTCCCCCATCATATGTATATAGACCAGCCACCTCAAAACATGTCACCCATAATTTTTATATAGACAAGCCACTTCAAAACAGGTCACCTTCCGTAAGTATAAAGGCCAGCCACTTCAAAACATGTCACCCACCATATGTATATAGACCAGCCATTTCAAAACATGTCACCCATCATTTGTATATAGACCAGCCACTTCAAAACATGTCACCCATCATATGTATATAGACCAGCCACTTCAAAACATGTCCCCCATCATATGTATATAGACCAGCCACCTCAAAACATGTCACCCATCATTTGTATATAGACCAGCCACTTCAAAACAGGTCACCCATCATATGTATATAGACCAGCCACTTCAAAACATGTCACCCATCATATGTATATAGACCAGCCACCTCAAAACATGTCACCTATCATTTGTATATAGACCAGCCACTTCAAAACAGGTCACCCATCATATGTATATAGACCAGCCACTTCAAAACATGTCACCCATCATTTGTATATAGACCAGCCACTTCAAAACAGGTCACCCATCATATGTATATAGACCAGCCACTTCAAAACATGTCACCCATCATATGTATATAGACCAGCCACCTCAAAACATGTCACCCATCATATGTATATAGACCAGCCACCTCAAAACATGTCACCCATCATTTGTTTATAGACCAGCCACTTCAAAACATGTCACCCATTTATTTCTTTATAGACCAGCCACTTCAAAACATGTCACCCATCATATGTATATAGACCAGCCACTTCAAAACATGTCCCCCATCATATGTATATAGACCAGCCACTTCAAAACATGTCCCCCATCATATGTATATAGACCAGCCACTTCAAAACATGTCCCCCATCATATGTATATAGACCAGCCACCTCAAAACATGTCACCCATAATTTTTATATAGACCAGCCACTTCAAAACAGGTCACCTTCCGTAAGTATAAAGGCCACTTCAAAACATGTCACCCACCATATGTATATAGACCAGCCATTTCAAAACATGTCACCCATCATTTGTATATAGACCACCCACTTCAAAACATGTCACCCATCATATGTATATAGACCAGCCACTTCAAAACATGTCCCCCATCATATGTATATAGACCAGCCACCTCAAAACATGTCACCCATCATTTGTATATAGACCAGCCACTTCAAAACAGGTCACCCATCATATGTATATAGACCAGCCACTTCAAAACAGGTCACCCATCATATGTATATAGACCAGCCATCTCAAAACATGTCACCCATCATATGTATATAGACCAGCCACTTCAAAACATGTCCCCCATCGTATGTATATAGACCAGCCACCTCAAAACATGTCACCCATCATTTGTATATAGACCAGCCACTTCAAAATAGGTCACCCATCATATGTATATAGACCAGCCACTTCAAAACATGTCACCCATCATATGTATATAGACAAGCCACCTCAAAACATGTCACCCATCATATGTATATAGACCAGCCACTTCAAAACATGTCCCCCATCATATGTTTATAGACCAGCCACCTCAAAACATGTCACCCATCATTTGTATATAGACCAGCCACTTCAAAACAGGTCACCCATCATTTGTATATAGACCAGCCACTTCAAAACATGTCACCCATCATATTTATATAGACCAGCCACTTCAAAACATGTCCCCCATCATATGTATATAGACCAGCCACTTCAAAACATGTCCCCCATCATATGTATATAGACCAGCCACCTCAAAACATGTCACCCATCATTTTTATAAAGACCAGCCACTTCAAAACAGGTCACCCACCATATGTATATAGACCAGCCACTTCAAAACATGTCACCCATCATTTGTATATAGACCAGCCACTTCAAAACATGTAACCCATCATATGTATATAGACCAGCCACTTCAAAACATGTCCCCCATCGTATGTATATAGACCAGCCACCTCAAAACATGTCACCCATCATTTGTATATAGACCAGCCACTTCAAAACAGGTCACCCATCATATGTATATAGACCAGCCACTTCAAAACATGTCACCCATCATATGTATATAGACCAGCCACTTCAAAACATGTCACCCATCATTTGTATATAGACCAGCCACCTCAAAACATGTCACCCATCATTTGTATATAGACCAGCCACTTCAAAACATGTAACCCATCATATGTATATAGACCAGCCACCTCAAAACATGTCACCCATCATTTGTATATAGACCAGCCACTTCAAAACAGGTCACCCATCATATGTATATAGACCAGCCACTTCAAAACATGTCACCCATCATATGTATATAGACCAGCCACTTCAAAACATGTCACCCATCATTTGTATATAGACCAGCCACCTCAAAACATGTCACCCATCATATGTATATAGACCAGCCACCTCAAAACATGTCACCCATCATTTGTATATAGACCAGCCACTTCAAAACAGGTCACCCATCATATGTATATAGACCAGCCACTTCAAAACAGGTCACCCATCATATGTATATAGACCAGCCACTTCAAAACATGTAACCCATCATATGTATATAGACCAGCCACTTCAAAACATGTCACCCATCGTATGTATATAGACCAGCAACCTCAAAACATGTCACCCATCATTTGTATATAGACTAGCCACTTCAAAACAGGTCACCCATCATATGTATATAGACCAGCCACTTCAAAACATGTAACCCATCATATGTATATAGACCAGCCACTTCAAAACATGTCACCCATCATTTGTATATAGACCAGCCACTTCAAAACATGTCACCCATCATATGTATATAGACCAGCCACTTCAAAACATGTCCCCCATCATATGTATATAGACCAGCCACCTCAAAACATGTCACCCATCATTTGTATATAGACCAGCCACCTCAAAACATGTCACCCATCATTTGTATATAGACCAGCCACTTCAAAACAGGTCACCCATCATAAGTATATAGACCAGCCACTTCAAAACATGTCACCCATCATATGTATATAGACCAGCCACTTCAAAACATGTCACCCATCATTTGTATATAGACCAGCCACTTCAAAACAGGTCACCCATCATATGTTTATAGACCAGCCACTTCAAAACATGTCACCCATCATATGTATATAGACCAGCCACCTCAAAACATGTCACCCATCATTTGTATATAGACCAGCCACTTCAAAACATGTCACCCATTTATTTGTATATAGACCAGCCACTTCAAAACATGTCACCCATCATTATGTATATAGGCCAGCCACTTCAAAACATGTCACCCATCATTTGTATATAGACCAGCCACTGAGAATTGAGATTTACAGTTTTGTTGACCAGAATAAGTATGTTAAGTAGGTCATTGGCATAGTGAACTATGTTTGGTATTGGTATTCATCAAGGTGTTATTCAAAAAGGTTTAAGACTTTCAAATAGTTTCAATACATGAAGGTTAAAGAATGTGTATAAGATTATATAATGTTCTAAGAAAACAACCAATTTCTTATCCGGTTGGACATAAGTAGGTCAACGTATGTGATGGTGATGCGACATGTGATTGATGTGTTGTAGTAAATCTATATACATGTGTAGGAAATGAGATGTGTGGCTTGAAAAGGTTCGTGCATATACATAACATGTTTGAAATGGTTGGTCTAAAAACAAATGATGGGTGACATGTCTTGAAGTGATTGGTCTATATACAAATGATAGCTGACATGTCTTGAAGTTGTTGGTCTATATACAAATGATGGGTGACATGTCTTGAATGAAGTGGTTGGTCTATATACAAATGATGGGTGACATGTTTTGAAGTGGTTGGTCTATATACAAATGATGAGTGACATGTTTTGAGGTGGCTGGCCTATATTATTCCGGTAGGTGACCTGTTTTGAAGTGGTAGGTTTATATTATTCTGGTTGGTGACCTGTTTTGAAGTGGTTGGTCTATATACAAATGATGGGTGACATGTTTTGAGGTGGCTGGCCTATTATATTCTGGTAGGTGACCTGTTTTGAAGTGGTTGGTCTATATTATTCTGGTAGGTGATCTGTTTTGAAGTGGCTGGTCTATATACAAATGATGGTTGACATGTTTTGAGGTGGCTGGTCTATATACATATGATGGGTGACATGTTTTGAAGTGGCTGGTCTATATACATATGATGGGTGACCTGTTTTGAAGTGGCTGGTATATATACAAATGATGGGTGACATGTTTTGAGGTGGCTGGTCTATATACATATGATGGGGGACATGTTTTGAAGTGGCTGGTCTATATACATATGATGGGTGACATGTTTTGAAGTGGCTGGCCTATATACTTACGGAAGGTGACCTGTTTTGAAGTGGCTGGTCTATATAAAAATGATGGGTGACATGTTTTGAGGTGGCTGGTCTATATACATATGATGGGTGACCTATTTTGAAGTGGCTGGTCTATATACATATGATGGGTGACATGTTTTGAGGTGGCTGGTCTATATAAATACGATGGGGGACATGTTTTGAAGTGGCTGGTCTATATACATATGATGGGTGACATGTTTTGAAGTGGCTGGTCTATATACATATGATGGGTGACCTGTTTTGAAGTGGCTGGTCTATATACAAATGATGGGTGACATGTTTTGAGGTGGCTGGTCTATATACATACGATGGGGGACATGTTTTGAAGTGGCTGGTCTATATACACATGATGGGTGACATGTTTTGAGGTGGCTGGTGTATATACATATGATGGGGGACATGTTTTGAAGTGGCTGGTCTATATACATATGATGGGTGACATGTTTTGAAGTGGCTGGTCTATATACAAATGATGGGTGACATGTTTTGAGGTGGCTGGTCTATATACATATGATGGATGACCTGTTTTGAAGTGGCTGGTCTATATACAAATGATGGGTGACATGTTTTGAGGTGGCTGGTGTATATACATATGATGGGGGACATGTTTTGAAGTGGCTGGTCTATATACATATGATGGGTGACATGTTTTGAGGTGGCTGGTCTATATACATATGATGGGTGACCTATTTTGAAGTGGCTGGTCTATATACAAATGATGGGTGACATGTTTTGAGGTGGCTGGTCTATATAAATACGATGGGGGACATGTTTTGAAGTGGCTGGTCTATATACATATGATGGGTGACATGTTTTGAAGTGGCTGGTCTATATACATATGATGGGTGACCTGTTTTGAAGTGGCTGGTCTATATACAAATGATGGGTGACATGTTTTGAGGTGGCTGGTCTATATACATATGATGGGTTACATGTTTTGAAGTGGCTGGTCTATATACAAATGATGGGTGACATGTTTTGAGGTGGCTGGTCTATATACAAATGATGGGTGACATGTTTTGAAGTGGCTGGTCTATATACATATGATGGGTGACATGTTTTGAAGTGGCTGGTCTATATACATATGATGGGTGACCTGTTTTGAAGTGGCTGGTCTATATACAAATGATGGGTGACATGTTTTGAGGTGGCTGGTCTATATACATACGATGGGGGACATGTTTTGAAGTGGCTGGTCTATATACATATGATGGGTTACATGTTTTGAAGTGGCTGGTCTATATACAAATGATGGGTGACATGTTTTGAAGTGGCTGGTCTATATACATATGGTGGGTGACCTGTTTTGAAGTGGCTGGTCTTTATAAAAATGATGGGTGACATGTTTTGAGGTGGCTGGTCTATATACATATGATGGGGGACATGTTTTGAAGTGGCTGGTCTATATACATATGATGGGGGACATGTTTTGAAGTGGCTGGTCTATATAAATATGATGGGTGACATGTTTTGAAGTGGCTGGTCTATATACATATGATGGGTGACATGTTTTGAAGTGGCTGGTCTATATACAAATGATGGGTGACCTGTTTTGAAGTGGCTGGTCTATATACAAATGATGGGTGACATGTTTTGAGGTGGCTGGTCTATATACATACGATGGGGGACATGTTTTGAAGTGGCTGGTCTATATACACATGATGGGTGACATGTTTTGAGGTGGCTGGTCTATATACATATGATGGGTGACATGTTTTGAAGTGGCTGGTCTATATACATATGATGGGTGACATGTTTTGAAGTGGCTGGTCTATATACAAATGATGGGTGACATGTTTTGAAGTGGCTGGTCTATATACATATGGTGGGTGACATGTTTTGAAGTGCCTGGCCTATATACTTACGGAAGGTGACCTGTTTTGAAGTGGCTGGTCTATGTAAAAATGATGGGTGACATGTTTTGAGGTGGCTGGTCTATATACATATGATGGGTGACCTATTTTGAAGTGGCTGGTCTATATACAAATGATGGGTGACATGTTTTGAGGTGGCTGGTCTATATAAATACGATGGGGGACATGTTTTGAAGTGGCTGGTCTATATACATATGATGGGTGACATGTTTTGAAGTGGCTGGTCTATATACATATGATGGGTGACCTGTTTTGAAGTGGCTGGTCTATATACAAATGATGGGTGACATGTTTTGAGGTGGCTGGTCTATATACATACGATGGGGGACATGTTTTGAAGTGGCTGGTCTATATACACATGATGGGTGACATGTTTTGAGGTGGCTGGTCTATATACATATGATGGGGGACATGTTTTGAAGTGGTTGGTCTATATACAAATGATGAGTGACATGTTTTGAGGTGGCTGGTCTATATAAATACGATGGGGGACATGTTTTGAAGTGGCTGGTCTATATACATATGATGGGTGACATGTTTTGAAGTGGCTGGTCTATATACATATGATGGGTGACCTGTTTTGAAGTGGCTGGTCTATATACAAATGATGGGTGACATGTTTTGAGGTGGCTGGTCTATATACATATGATGGATGACCTGTTTTGAAGTGGCTGGTCTATATACAAATGATGGGTGACATGTTTTGAGGTGGCTGGTGTATATACATATGATGGGGGACATGTTTTGAAGTGGCTGGTCTATATACATACGATGGGTGACATGTTTTGAAGTGGCTGGTCTATATACAAATGATGGGTGACATGTTTTGAAATGGCTGGTCTATATACATATGGTGGGTGACATGTTTTGAAGTGGTTGGTCTATATACAAATGATGAGTGACATGTTTTGAGGTGGCTGGTCTATATAAATACGATGGGGGACATGTTTTGAAGTGGCTGGTCTATATACATATGATGGGTGACATGTTTTGAAGTGGCTGGTCTATATACATATGATGGGTGACCTGTTTTGAAGTGGCTGGTCTATATAAAAATGATGGGTGACATGTTTTGAGGTGGCTGGTCTATATACATATGATGGGGGACATGTTTTGAAGTGGCTGGTCTATATACAAATGATGGGTGACATGTTTTGAAGTGGCTGGTCTATATACATATTGTGGGAGACATGTTTTCAAGTTGCTGGTCTATATACATATGATGGGTGACCTGTTTTGAAGTGGCTGGTATATATACAAATGATGGGTGACATGTTTTGAGGTGGCTGGTCTATATACATACGATGGGGGACATGTTTTGAAGTGGCTGGTCTATATACATATGACGGGTGACATGTTTTGAGGTGACTGGTCTATATACATATGATGGGTGACATGTTTTGAAGTGGCTGGTCTATATACATATGATGGGTGACCTGTTTTGAAGTGGCTGGTCTATATACAAATGATGGGTGACATGTTTTGAGGTGGCTGGTCTATATACATATGATGGGGGACATGTTTTGAAGTGGCTGGTCTATATACATATGATGGGTGACATGTTTTGAAGTGGCTGGTCTATATACATATGATGGGTGACATGTTTTGAAGTGGCTGGTCTATATAAATACGATGGGGGACATGTTTTGAAGTGGCTGGTCTATATACATATGATGGGTGACATGTTTTGAAGTGGCTGGTCTATATACATATGATGGGTGACCTGTTTTGAAGTGGCTGGTCTATATACAAATGATGGGTGACATGTTTTGAGGTGGCTGGTCTATATACATACGATGGGGGACATGTTTTGAAGTGGCTGGTCTATATACACATGATGGGTGACATGTTTTGAGGTGGCTGGTCTATATACATATGATGGAGAACATGTTTTGAAGTGGCTGGTCTATATACAAATGATGAGTGACATGTTTTGAGGTGGCTGGTCTATATAAATGCGATGGGGGACATGTTTTGAAATGGCTGGTCTATATACATATGATGGGTGACATGTTTTGAAGTGGCTGGTCTATATACATATGATGGGTGACCTGTTTTGAAGTGGCTGGTCTATATACAAATGATGGGTGACATGTTTTGAGGTGGCTGGTCTATATACATACGATGGGGGACATGTTTTGAAGTGGCTGGTCTATATACATATGATGGGTGACATGTTTTGAGGTGGCTGGTCTATATACATATGATGGGGGACATGTTTTGAAGTGGCTGGTCTATATACATATGATGGGTGACCTGTTTTGAAGTGGCTGGTCTATATACAAATGATGGATGACATGTTTTGAGGTGGCTGGTCTATATACATATGATGGGGGACATGTTTTAAAGTGGCTGGTCTATATACATATGATGGGTGACATGTTTTGAAGTGGCTGGTCTATATACATATGATGGGTGACCTGTTTTGAAGTGGCTGGTCTATATACAAATGATGGGTGACATGTTTTGAGGTGGCTGGTCTATATACATACGATGGGGGACATGTTTTGAAGTGGCTGGTCTATATACACATGATGGGTGACATGTTTTGAGGTGGCTGGTCTATATACATATGATGGAGAACATGTTTTGAAGTGGCTGGTCTATATACAAATGATGAGTGACATGTTTTGAGGTGGCTGGTCTATATAAATGCGATGGGGGACATGTTTTGAAATGGCTGGTCTATATACATATGATGGGTGACATGTTTTGAAGTGGCTGGTCTATATACATATGATGGGTGACCTGTTTTGAAGTGGCTGGTCTATATACAAATGATGGGTGACATGTTTTGAGGTGGCTGGTCTATATACATACGATGGGGGACATGTTTTGAAGTGGCTGGTCTATATACATATGATGGGTGACATGTTTTGAGGTGGCTGGTCTATATACATATGATGGGGGACATGTTTTGAAGTGGCTGGTCTATATACATATGATGGGTGACCTGTTTTGAAGTGGCTGGTCTATATACAAATGATGGATGACATGTTTTGAGGTGGCTGGTCTATATACATATGATGGGGGACATGTTTTAAAGTGGCTGGTCTATATACATATGATGGGTGACATGTTTTGAAGTGGCTGGTCTATATACATATGATGGGTGACCTGTTTTGAAGTGGCTGGTCTATATACAAATGATGGGTGACATGTTTTGAGGTGGCTGGCCTATATTATTCTGGTAGGTGACCTGTTTTGAAGTGGTTGGTCTATATTATTCTGGTAGGTGACCTGTTTTGAAGTGGTTGGACTATATTATTCTGGTATGTGACCAGTTGTGAAGTGGCTGGTCTATATACAAATGATAAGTGACATGTTTTGAGGTGGCTGGCCTATATTATTCTGGTAGGTGACCTGTTTTGAAGTGGTTGGTTTATTTTATTCTGGTATGTGACCTGTTGTGAAGTGGCTGGTCTATATACAAATGATAAGTGACATGTTTTGAGGTGGCTGGCCTATATTATTCTGGTAGGTGACCTGTTTTGAAGTGGTAGGTCTATATTATTCTGGTAGGTGACCTGTTTTGAAGTGGTTGGTCTATATTATTCTAGTAGGTGATTTGTTTTGAAGTGGCTGGTCTATATACAAATGATGGGCGACATGTTTTGAGGTGGCTGGTCTATATAATTCTGATAGGTGACCTGTTTTGAAGTGGTTTGTCTATATTATTCTGGTAGGAGACTTGTTTTGAAGTGGCTGGTCTATATACAAATGATGGGTGACATGTTTTGAGGTGGCTGGTCTGTATAATTCTGGTAGGTGACCTGTTTTGAAGTGGCTGATCTATATACAAATGATGGGTGACATGTTTTGAGATGGCTGGTCTATATAATTCTGGTAGGTGACATGTTTTGAAGTGGTTGGTCTATATACAAATGATGGGTGACATGTTTTGAGGTGGCTGGCCTATATTATTCTGGTAGGTGACCTGTTTTGAAGTGGTTGGTCTATATTATTCTGGTAGGTGACCTGTTTTGAAGTGGTTGGTCTATGTTATTCTGGTAGGTGACCTGTTTTGAAGGGTCTGGTAGGTGACCTGTTTTGAAGTGGTTGGTCTATATCATTATGTTAGATGACATGTTTTGAAGTGGTTGGTCTATATAATTCTGGTAGCTGACCTGTTTTGAAGTGGTTGGTCTATATAATTCTGGTAGCTGACCTGTTTTGAAGTGGTTGGTCTATATACAAATGATAGGTGACATGTTTTGAGGTGGCTCGCCTATATTATTCTGGTAGGTGACCTGTTTTGAAGTGGCTGGTCTATATACAAATGATGGGTGACATGTTTTGAGGTGGCTGGCCTATATTATTATGGTAGGTGAGCTGTTTTGAAGTGGTTGGGCTATATACAAATGATGGGTGACATGTTTTGAGGTGACTGGCCTATATTATTCTGGTAGGTGACCTGTTTTGAAGTGGCTGGTCTATATACAAATGATGGGTGACACGTTTTGAAGTGGCTGGCTTATATTATTCTGGTAGGTGACCTGTTTTGAAGTGGTTGGTCTATATTATTCTGGTAGTTGACCTGTTTTGAAGTGGTTGGTCTATATACAAATGATGGGTGACATGTTTTGAGATGGCTGGTCTATATAATTCTGGTAGGTGACATGTTTTGAAGTGGTTGGTCTATATACAAATGATGGGTGACATGTTTTGAGGTGGCTGGCCTATATTATTCTGGTAGGTGACCTGTTTTGAAGTGGTTGGTCTATATTATTCTGGTAGGTGACCTGTTTTGAAGTGGTTGGTCTATGTTATTCTGGTAGGTGACCTGTTTTGAAGGGTCTGGTAGGTGACCTGTTTTGAAGTGGTTGGTCTATATCATTATGTTAGATGACATGTTTTGAAGTGGTTGGTCTATATAATTCTGGTAGCTGACCTGTTTTGAAGTGGTTGGTCTATATAATTCTGGTAGCTGACCTGTTTTGAAGTGGTTGGTCTATATACAAATGATAGGTGACATGTTTTGAGGTGGCTCGCCTATATTATTCTGGTAGGTGACCTGTTTTGAAGTGGCTGGTCTATATACAAATGATGGGTGACATGTTTTGAGGTGGCTGGCCTATATTATTATGGTAGGTGAGCTGTTTTGAAGTGGTTGGGCTATATACAAATGATGGGTGACATGTTTTGAGGTGACTGGCCTATATTATTCTGGTAGGTGACCTGTTTTGAAGTGGCTGGTCTATATACAAATGATGGGTGACACGTTTTGAAGTGGCTGGCTTATATTATTGTGGTAGGTGACCTGTTTTGAAGTGGTTGGTCTATATTATTCTGGTAGTTGACCTGTTTTGAAGTGGTTGGTCTATATACAAATGATGGGTGACATTTTTTGATGTGGCTGGCCTATATTATTCTGGTAGGTGACCTGTTTTGAAGTGGTTGGTCAATATACAAATGATGGGTGACATGTTTTGAGGTGGCTGGCCTGTATTATTCTGGTAGGTGACCTGTTTTGAAGTGGTTGGTCTATATTATTCTGGTAGGTGACCTGTTTTGAAATGGTTGGTCTATTTTATTCTGGTATGTGACCTGTTGTGAAGTGGCTGGTCTATATACACATGATAAGTGACATGTTTTGAGGTGGCTGGCCTACATTTTTCTGGTAGGTGACCTGTTTTGAAGTGGTAGGTCTATATACAAATGATGGGTGACATGTTTTGAGGTGGCTGGCCTATATTATTATGGTAGGTGACCTGTTTTGAAGTGGTTGGTCTATATACAAATGATGGGTGACATGTTTTGAGGTGGCTGGCCTATATTATTCTGGTAGGTGACCTGTTTTGAAGTGGTTGGTCTATATCATTCTGGTAGGTGACCTGTTTTGAAGGGGCTGGTCTATATACAAATGATGGGTGACATGTTTTGAGGTGGCTGGCCTATATTATTCTGGTAGGTGACCTGTTTTGAAGTGGTTGGTCTATATTATTCTGGTAGTTGACCTGTTTTGAAGTGGTCTTTATACAAATGATGGGTGACATGTTTTGAGGTGGCTGGCCTATATTATTCTGGTAGGTGACCTGTTTTGTTGTTCGCCACAACATTGCGACAAACTTTACCATTCCGATTTTTTTTTATTGCACGCCGTAACATCGCCACAAACTTTTCAATTCAGATTTGCCGTTTCTTTATACGCCATAAGATCACGACAAACTTTTCCATTCTGATCTGCTTTATCTCCGTTCGCCAAAACTTCATCACAAAGCTTAAACTTTATACAGATTGTTGTTATTTCTTCTATGTTACTTATTACTCAAGTAGAATGTACTCAAGTAAAATGTGGATTTTATGTCAAAGGACCACTTAACAAGTTATTTTGCTAAGTACATGTATAAAACTTTTAGCGGAACCTTATTTTTTCAATCGGTAGCACGGCGGATTTGTAACCGGAGGCCCCGGGTTCAATCCTCCATGGTGCCACTGAGTTTCGTCGGTGTGTTCTTGGGCAAGACACTTTCCCTAGCTTAGCCTCGTCCATCGGATGGGGACGTAAACGGTCCCATGTATCTGTCTATCCTGCGAGCACGTTAAAGAACCATTGGAATCTATTCGATATAAGAGTAGGGCACAGTTCCCGGATTCCTATGTATCCTTCCCCTCTCTCTGGGGCGGCTCTAAATAACATATTTTGTGTTGATGAGCCGTTAAACAACATTCAATTCAATTTAATTATTTAAAAAAAATATAAAAAGCCAAAATATGTATTATTGTGTTGCAAGAACATTTTTAAATTCCAAACATCATGATAACTTCAACATTTAAAACCGGAACAATTAAAATTGTGTCCCAAGTGCAAAATGATATCAATATTACTCTGCATTAACATGACCATCATGATGACAAGTCAATTTAGTAGTTTAAGTCATTGTGAATTATTATATTATAAGGAACTATCTACAAATTTAACAAATATAAAATCTACTTTGAAATTAAAGCAAAGTCATACTTTAAATAACATGTATTTAAAAGTCAAAAAATGACAAAGATAATTAATTCTTAATATCAGAATAATATAAGTGTACAGTCATGTAGAAACACAATTTATGATAGATTTGGTGGGAAATTAAGCTGGATAATCTTGCTGACTGGGTCAGTTAATTATTATTACCAGGTAGTATGCAATTTCCTTTGATCTGATGCAGTATCATGCAGTATTCTGCAGAGATTATTCTATTAGAAACACATGTGTTCAAGAAATTGTGGTATTTTTGCATAAATAACCAGTTATCATGTGTCTATATAGGCAATGGTGTTCCTGTTGTCAACAGTGTACTATTTTTCAATGAAATTGTAACAATTTAAAACAATGAATTTGAATGAGTTTATTTGAGTGAATATTCTGAAGGGGAATTGTTCCACACCTGTATATTGTAAGTATATAACTGTTTTATTTTTATTTTTATATGTCGGAAAATAGCAAGTTTTGCATTTTTCATCTGGTTAGGTAACAGTCGCCTGGAACTTTCGGAATCAGCCCCAGACCATCATCAGACCCATAACCTGACCTCCATTGGTAAATGTTTAATTTATGTTTGTGGGTCTGTCCTAAGGGTCTGGTGCTGATTCTAAGATATCAAGGCACCAAGTGCCTATTGGACTGCTACAGTTAGGATGATGTTCGACATTTCCATGAAAATGGGAGTAATGCAGGAATGACAGCGCTCGACATCTCCATGAACATGAGAGTAATGCAGAAATGACTGCTGTCGACATCTCTATGAAAAGGAGAGTAATGCAGGAATAACAGCACTCGACATCTCTGTAAAGTGAGAGTAATGCGCAATGACAGCGCTTGACATCTCCATAAAAATGGGAGTGATGCAGAAATGACAGCGCTCGACATGTCCATGATAATGGAAGTAATGCAGAAATGACAGCACTCGACATCTCCGTGAAAATGAGAGTAATGCAAAAATGACAGCTCTTGACATCTCCATGAAAATGACAGCATTCGACATCTCCATGATAATGGGAGAAATGCAGAAATGACCGCACGACATCTCCATGATAATGGGAGTAATGCAGAAATGACCGCACGACATCTCCATGATAATGGGAGTAATGTAGAAATGACATCGCTCGACATCTCCTTGAAAATGAGAGTAATGCAGAAATGACATCGCTCGACATCTCCTTGAAAATGAGAGTAAAGCAGAAATGACAGCGCTCGACATCTCCTTGAAAATGAGAGTCAAGCAGAAATGACAGCGCTCGACATCTCAATGAAATGACTGTAATGCAGGAATAACAACGGTCGACATCTCTGTAAAAGTGAGAGTAATGCGCAATGACAGCGCTCGACATCTCCATAAAAATGGGAGTGATGCAGAAATGACAGCGCTCGTCATTTCCGTGAAAATGAGAGTCATGCAGAAATGACAGTGCTCGACGTCTTTATGAAAATGAGAGTAATGCAGAAATGGCAGCGCTCGACATCTCCATGAAAATGAGAGTAATGCAGAAATGACAGCGGTCGACATCTCCATAAAAATGGGAGTAATGCAGAAATGACAGCGGTCGACATGTCCATGAAAATGAGAGTTATGCAGGAATGACAGCGGTCGACATCTCCATAAAATGGGAGAAATACAGAAATGACAGCGGTCGACATCTCCATGAAAATGAGAGTAATGCAGAATTGACAGCGGTCGACATCTCCATGAAAATAGGAGTAATGCAGAAATGACAGCAGTCGACATCGCCATGATAATGGGAGTAATGCAGAAATGACAGCGGTCGACATCTCCATGAAAATGAGAGTAATGCAGAATTGACAGCGGTCGACATCTCCATGAAAATAGGAGTAATGCAGAAATGACAGCAGTCGACATCGCCATGATAATGGGAGTAATGCAGAAATGACAGCGGTCGACATCTCCATAAAATGAGAGTAATGCATGAATGACAGCGGTCGACATCTCCATAAAATGGGAGTAATGCAGAAATGAGTGCGGTCAACATTTCCATGGAAATAGGAGTAATGCAGAAATGACAGCGGTCGACATCTCCATAAAATGTGAGTAATGCAGAAATGACAGCGGTCGACATCTCTATGATAATGGGAGTAATGCAGGAATGGCAGCGCTCGACATGTCCATGAAAATGAGAGTAATGCAGGAATGACAGCGGTCGACATCTCCATGATAATGGGAGTAATGCAGGAATGGCAGCGCTCGACATGTCCATGAAAATGAGAGTAATGCAGGAATGACAGCGGTCAACATCTCCATAAAATGGGAGAAATACAGAAATGACAGCGGTCGACATCTCCATGAAAATGAGAGTAATGCAGAATTGACAGCGGTCGACATCTCCATGAAAATAGGAGTAATGCAGAAAAGACAGCAGTCGACATCGCCATGATAATGGGAGTAATGCAGAAATTACAGCAGTCGACATCTCCATAAAATGAGAGTAATGCATGAATGACAGCGGTCGACATCTCCATAAAATGGGAGTAATGCAGAAATGACAGCGGTCAACATCTCCATGAAAATGGGAGTAATGCAGAAATGACAGCGGTCGACATCTCTATGATAATGGGAGTAATGCAGGAATGGCAGCGCTCGACATGTCCATGAAAATGAGAGTAATGCAGGAATGACAGCGGTCGACATCTCCATAAAATGGGAGAAATACAGAAATGACAGCGGTCGACATCTCCATGAAAATGAGAGTAATGCAGAATTGACAGCGGTCGACATCTCCATGAAAATAGGAGTAATGCAGAAATGACAGCAGTCGACATCGCCATGATAATGGGAGTAATGCAGAAATGACAGCAGTCGACATCTCCATAAAATGAGAGTAATGCATGAATGACAGCGGTCAACATCTCCATAAAATGGGAGTAATGCAGAAATGACAGCGGTCAACATCTCCATGGAAATGGGAGTAATGCAGAAATGACAGCGGTCGACATCTCCATAAAATGAGAGTAATGCATGAATGACAGCGGTCGACATCTCCATAAAATGGGAGTAATGCAGAAATGAGTGCGGTCAACATTTCCATGGAAATAGGAGTAATGCAGAAATGACAGCGGTCGATATCTACATAAAATGTGAGTAATGCAGAAATGACAGCGGTCGACATCTATATGATAATGGGAGTAATGCAGGAATGGCAGCGCTCGACATGTCCATGAAAATGAGAGTAATGCAGGAATGACAGCGGTCGACATCTCCATGATAATGGGAGTAATGCAGGAATGGCAGCGCTCGACATGTCCATGAAAATGAGAGTAATGCAGGAATGACAGCGGTCGACATCTCCATAAAATGGGAGAAATACAGAAATGACAGCGGTCGACATCTCCATGAAAATGAGAGTAATGCAGAATTGACAGCGGTCGACATCTCCATGAAAATAGGAGTAATGCAGAAAAGACAGCAGTCGACATCGCCATGATAATGGGAGTAAAGCAGAAATTACAGAGGTCGACATCTCCATAAAATGAGAGTAATGCATGAATGACAGCGGTCGACATCTCCATAAAATGGGAGTAATGCAGAAATGACAGCGGTCAACATCTCCATGAAAATGGGAGTAATGCAGAAATGACAGCGGTCGACATCTCTATGATATTGGGAGTAATGCAGGAATGGCAGCGCTCGACATGTCCATGAAAATGAGAGTAATGCAGGAATGACAGCGGTCGACATCTCCATAAAATGGGAGAAATACAGAAATGACAGCGGTCGACATCTCCATGAAAATGAGAGTAATGCAGAATTGACAGCGGTCGACATCTCCATGAAAATAGGAGTAATGCAGAAATGACAGCAGTCGACATCGCCATGATAATGGGAGTAATGCAGAAATGACAGCAGTCGACATCTCCATAAAATGAGAGTAATGCATGAATGACAGCGGTCGACATCTCCATGAAAATAGGAGTAATGCAGAAAAGACAGCAGTCGACATCGCCATGATAATGGGAGTAAAGCAGAAATTACAGAGGTCGACATCTCCATAAAATGAGAGTAATGCATGAATGACAGCGGTCGACATCTCCATAAAATGGGAGTAATGCAGAAATGACAGCGGTCAACATCTCCATGAAAATGGGAGTAATGCAGAAATGACAGCGGTCGACATCTCTATGATATTGGGAGTAATGCAGGAATGGCAGCGCTCGACATGTCCATGAAAATGAGAGTAATGCAGGAATGACAGCGGTCGACATCTCCATAAAATGGGAGAAATACAGAAATGACAGCGGTCGACATCTCCATGAAAATGAGAGTAATGCAGAATTGACAGCGGTCGACATCTCCATGAAAATAGGAGTAATGCAGAAATGACAGCAGTCGACATCGCCATGATAATGGGAGTAATGCAGAAATGACAGCAGTCGACATCTCCATAAAATGAGAGTAATGCATGAATGACAGCGGTCGACATCTCCATAAAATGGGAGTAATGCAGAAATGACAGCGGTCAACATCTCCATGGAAATGGGAGTAATGCAGAAATGACAGCGGTCGACATCTCCATAAAATGTGAGTAATACAGAAATGACTGCGGTCGACATCTCCATGAGCACATGTAAAACAATGGACGTGAGACATATACCCGTGAGGAATTTCCTAACTAGGCATGTGACCCTTACGAGACATTTTGAAACGTCAACTTTGGTCGGACACCCGCAACACCCCCCATAACAAATCGTAAGGATATACTTTAAATCGAGAGCATTTATTTAGTGTCGATTTATTTAAATCGTTCCATTTATTTAAATTTGGTGCAGTCCATGTTAAATAGTGAAAAAAAATCATGTTTTTGATCTAAATATATATTTTTTTAAAACGGCGCACCATTGTTTCATTTCATAATTTCAGTCCATTATTTATTTTGAAAAACTTTGCCGCGATGTGTTGGCGAACATTGCCGCAACTTTGCAGCGAACATCACCACAAGCATCGCCAGAACAGTGCAGAGAAACATTTTATGCAAATGAAGTTTGCTGCAAAGTTGCAGCGAACATCGCCAGAAGATTACAGCTAAAAGCGTTATGCAAATGAAGTTTGCTGCAAAGTTGCCGCACACTTTTACCATGCAAATGAGGTCTGCGGCAGAGTTGCGGTGAACATCGCCGGAATATCACCAGAACCTCATTTGCATATTTGTTCGCTGCGGCATGATAAAAGTGTACCGCAACATCGCCGCAAACTTGTTCACCGCAGCTTTGCAGCAATGTTTGCCGCAGAGTTGCAGCAAATAGTCGCCAGAAGCCTATATTTTTGGTAAGGGAATGTTTTACATAGCTGATAAACAGGTTGTGTGTAAACATTACAACTAGGCGCGTTAAAAATTGAGTAGACCATGATATAACTGCCGAATCTGTCATTTATAACACGTCTGAAATATACCGGCATTTATAGCACGGTTTAGGCTCAGACCTTCAGGTTTATGAAAAATTAAACGTAAGCAAGAACAAAGGAAAACCATTGATAAATACAATAAATAATCTATAATAAAACATTTCTATGTTCTAATTAAAGATTGTTTCGAACATAAATAGTCAGCTCTGAATTAATACAATAGTATGTATTAATACAGAAATCAGGAAATTATAATGGGGTCCGAATCGCCCACGGTCCGAATCAGCCAGGTACCGAACGTTTAAGTGGCCTAATTTCAATGTAAAGTGGCTAACTTGTAAAATACATAGTACTACATTTCTACAAAGTGTTTTCACTATATGACAATCATGGATCGCAACAGTTACCAAAAGACAGAATTGCTCCCATGTGCAGTCTAGTGTGTGTGTTCGATTGCGCAATGTGACAATGTGTATACAAAATGACGTCATCAATTTCTGTGTACTCCATATGGCTGGTAACTAGCCTCTCCCGAAACTGAAGCACATTATATCAGAGGGTTTTCATTAGTAATTGGATTGACACCAGTCACTCTTCAAAATCTCCTCCAGTCCCTGTAATATTGTGTATGGATACCTGCACAATCATATCCAGTATTGTGCATATTTCATTAATTGTTTCACATACTGTATTTCCCCGAATAAAAGCCCCTCCCTTAATACAAGAGCACCCCCTCCCCACCCCCACCCCCGCACCACATTTGTTCAAGAAATAAATACATAAAAATAAATTATTCTCTTTCATTTATAACAGCCACCCTTTGGCAGTTTATATAGCGCCAGTGGGGTTACTATTAGGGGAAATACAATATTATGTAATGAACACAAAAATGATCATAACCCATTTCCTGTTACTTACATGCATCTTTAACTTGTATTGTTTTATTTCCAGGGCTCTACCAGACTTAGGGGATACTACACGGGGCCTTCAAAGTCTGACAGGTATGCGTTTTATTATAAGTATTTATTTAACGCTGCATTAGCCGTAACATGTAGCTTATAAAACACAAAATAATTATGTTGACAAACATTACACAACTACCATTATTGAATATTTACTAAATAGAAACAAGATGTTTTTGACTATAGAAATTCAATAGATGTAAAAAAAAAAAGAGGAAAAAGGAAAAGAAAAAAGTACCACTTCATGGCTTTGAACTCCAAGCCCCCACTAAAATCACACTTGGAGGTAAGACCAACGCATTCCCATTCAGCTTAACAGGACAGATATATTTGTGATGCAAGATTTTTCTGTAATCAAAACCTAGTGTGCTAATGGATGTGACATGAGCAACAGAAATGTAAACAATACGGTCCCAACGATGTTTACAAACAATAAATAGTATTTTTTTCCCCTTCAAATTAATGATTTTATGACTACCAGTACATGCTTATTTGATATGCATTAGCACATTAGGTTTTAATTACAGTATGACTTGCATCAGATATAGAGGATCTTAAACTCGTTCCCATTTCATATAAGATTTATGAAACGAGTTATGAATTATTTTAATTTTAACGAGCCTTTTGGCGAGTTAAAATTAAAAATAATTTATAACGAGTTTCATAAATCTTATATGGAATGGGAACGAGTTTAAGATCCTTTTTATTACATAACACTGCAATCAAATTAGTAAAAAATAATTCAAATGGACATAGAACCGCCACTACGTCAGACACACTTTAGCGCCAAAACGTCATAAAATATGTGACGTCGTAACGTCGCGTCTCACACATAAGGTTGCGTTTAAAAGAGTTTGTGTTTTACCTCTTTACAAAATAACAGTTTATGCCAAGTTTTTAACAAACCAACAACAATGTTCTGTATAACATGCATTATTTTTATAAGCTGTCACAAATAATAAGTTTATGACTCAGATCTGGGTGAATTTGTAATAAAGTAAAATAGTTTCAGTTAATAAACTTGCGTAGTGTTACAGGTTTAACTCAACCAATCAAAATCGTTCCAGGTTGTATTACATGTGTGTCATACAATAGAATATTAAATGGGTGTTTGACACTGCTAACAAGGGACATTATGTGATAAAACTTGGTAACACTCTCGTCTTCAACCTGTAAGTGTAATTTTAGTTTGGGCTTGAAGTTCAATTGCACGAAGTGGTACTTTTTTAAACTACCGCTGTTGAATTCCATCAACACTTCTTGTGCTTATTTAGTAACTATTCAATAATGGTAGCTGTGTTATTTTTGCGAACATAATTATTTTGTGTTTTAAAAGCTTAAAGTTATGGCAAATACAGCTTTAACAAAATCATTTAGTCCGTTTATTGACAATTATGGGTTCAATTATTGACAGGACACTGTGTCATTAAATAATGGAGCACTTAGATAAGAGAAAAAAAGAGACATGGAGAGCCACTGAAAAGATATTAATTGTATGGGCAAATATATGTTCACTGATAAGACAATTGATTTTCAATTTCATAAAGTATTGTATAAGTATATAAAAGTACCCATGGTGTTGAAAAGTTAGACATGTCATGAAAAAAATTATTGGAAAAATTACAGGGACACACACAAGATAATCTTTATATGTTGGGGTTAACTCCAATACTTTTTATGATGCTCCCATAATGCACTTTTAGTATGCCATCTGCCATCTTTTTAAGTTAATCTCAAAATATATTTAAGATCTATTTTACTTATGTTATAGTTCAGTTCTAGGGGTGAGTCCCTTTGACGTCTGATTTCATTCATGGAAAATAGTACTGGTGTTTTAAGAAGGGATTGGAAATCAAAGCAGGCCCCACTAAAACTAGTTTATCAAGTTATGTGGGAGTGTAAAATTTAGCCATAATGTATTTATCATATTACACTAGTGAAAAAATATGCGAATGAAGGTCAAATTATTGGTCGGTCCTTTCCGTTCACCTCAGTGCATATCGGAATTTCCTCGTCGATTTTCCTAATCATTTAAAATACCGGATTATGGAAATCAACGACGTAGTTCTGTTGTTCGGTGGCATACGGAGAAGACCGAGTGATCATACGTCATCATACAAACATACGACGTCATCAACCGACAATGTTATATATAGGAAGCTTTCAAGGCAGCTACAGAAAAATAATCCTTATGAGTTTATTTTTTTTGTGAGTTATGTGATAAATAGAATCTCACATTCGTACCTATTTTAATTATGAATTTATAAAACACGTTGGATAGCTTGCTGAATGAATAAAAAATAAAGGTGACAGATTATGGAGCTTGTAAAGGACCCCATGAACTTGCCCCTTCGAAAATAATATGTTTGTTTGTTTGGTGTTTAATGTAATTTTTAGCACATCTTAGTCTATAATTATGTGAAGGTTGATTTTCAGTGGTGGAGGCAGACCACCCACTTATTCCTGGGTACTGAACCAGTACTAAATTATAATCTGTAAGAATCGACACTTTTTCGTTTACATGTTCAGCTCCCAGTGGGATTCAAACCCACAGCGGTGAGAGGCTATAAGGTGTCAAACTCATCATCTTTACCCTCTCAACCACGGAGGAACTAAAAAAAACATCAAAAAAACATCATCTTTCCTTTTCTATATGAAAAGCTTCCCTGCTCTGACCATCATAAAGCAAGAATCATATTTCTCAAACCAAAAATACTGTATGGTTCAAACAGGAATTTCTGTATCCTAGGTGCCATAAAATACGCCCACTGGGCCTAGATTTCACTTAATAATTTAGGTCAATTGCCTTAAGTGATATATGGAGTGTTATCATGGCAGTAAAGCTGAACTGTCTTAGATTGTAGGCAAATCATAAACTGGTTGTAAACTGTAATTGTGGGTGTAATAATTTACTTTTTCGAATTTTCTGGTTAAATAATTTCATAATTTTTAAGGGACGGATACAGGATTTAAGATTAGGGGACGGGGTCTCAACTTTTAAAAACAGTTGAAAAAGCAGTAATGCTTCTTCGCATGATTTTCTCAGGTTTTAGAAGGCAGGTGGGGTGTGGGGAGGTGTGTGTGATGGTGGTGGTGGGGTGGGGGTGGTGGTGGGGGTGGCAGGGGGTGGGGGCCTGCCAGGTGGGTTCCTGCCTAAATCCGCCCCTTATTTTGTTAAAAGCAATTTTGGTATATTTAATTGACAGATGTGTACATGCATATGACCTTATTTGGCAGATATTCCTGACAAAAAGTAATGTGAGTGTCCATGACCATTTTAATGTTGTTTAACAGCTCATCAACACATTAAAGGTTATTTAGAGCTGCCCCATCGAGAGTGGAAGGATTCATAGAAATTCTGGAACCTACCCTAGTCTTACTAATGACTAACGCATATTTCTGAAAGGTGCTCGGAGGACAGACTGGTACACAGGGCCACGGTACACCGGACCACCCGGTTTACATTTCTATGCGATGGACGTGGCTAAGGGAACGCGTCTGACAAAACTCAGAGTCGCTTGGTATGCTTGCACCCAGGTCTTCGGGATTTCAAGTTCACTGTGCTTTCCACTGGGCCATACCAGCCTCATGTGTACATGACAGATAGTTAAATATGTGTGAAATTCAATATACAAATATGATTTAACTTGTTGTTTTTATATAAATTATACAACAACAAGTGGTAACATCTTATGTCTTAATACATGTTTTTTTTTTCCAGATTTGTGGATCCAAACAGACACAGGGGTAAGACATTATAAATTAAAAAATAACGGAATAGAAGAAAAAGATAACATAATTTTCTCAAAAACCAGCAGAGCTTCACTTATGGCATGGCATGTCTAGTCTAGTCTGTAAACTGTTTTTGTGATTCATGAAATATAAAAAAAAATCCAGATAAGTATGCAATTGCTTTAAAAAAATCATTGTAAAATACTGAACTGACAAAATTGTTTAAGAATAAAACTAGTTTGAAAAGATGGATTTAAGACGGAATTTCATAAAATAAATACGATTAATATGAATACCTGATGCATGCATTTACTTTGTATGTATTTAGCCAAGAGCCCAAGGAATCCAGAAACGCATGCAGCTTGCTATGACTCCAGCTCACCAAGGTTCGTGCCAAAAATAAAAACAGACTTGGAGTGGGTAAACTCTAGCGAAAGACCACCAAACTCTCTTATAGGTATGTTATCACTTCAGAAATACTAGCCCGTAGATCACCAACCTATTTTCACATCAAAAATACTAGCCAGTAGATCACCAACCCATTATCACATTAAAAATACTAGCCCCATAGATCACCAACCTATTATCACATCAAAAACACTAGCCCGTTGATCACCAACCTATTATCACATCAAAAATACTAGCCCGCAGATCACCAGCCTATTATCACATCAAAAACACTAGCCCGTAGATCACCAACCTATTATCACATCCAAAATACTAGCCTGTAGATCACCAACCTATTATCACATCAAAAATATTAACCTGCAGATCACCAACCTATTATCACATAAAAAATACTAGCCCGTAGATCACCAACCTGTTATCACATCAAAAATATTAGCCCGTAGATCACCAACCTATTATCCCGTCAAAAATATTAGTCCGTAGATTGCCAACCTATTATCACATCAAAAATACTAGCCCGTAGATCACCAACCTATTATCTCATCAAAAACACCAGCCCGTAGATCACCAAACTTGGAGACAAGGTTTTAGGAATGCATGTTGTCGTCCCTGTATATAAGTACTATGTGTATTATATATACTGTAGCAGACGAGCATTACCAATGAACTGAACTTTGCACGTGATCTTTAAAGTTTCATATCAGATTGTACACTCGCTATTGCGGTGCAGTCACTTCTGTACATGTGCGATCACTACTGCAGTGCAATCACTTCTGTACGTGCGATCACTACTGCAGTGCAATCACTTCTGTACATGTGTGATCACTACTGTGATGCAATCACTTCTGTACATGTGCGATCACTACTGCAGTGCAATCACTTCTGTACATGTGTGATCACTACTGCAGTGAAATCACTTCTATACATGTGTGATCACTACTGCGGTGCAATCACTTCTGTACATGTGTGATCACTACTGCGGTGCAAACACTTATGTACATGTGCGATCACTACTGCGGTGCAATCACTTCTGTACATGTGCGATCACTACTGCGGTGCAATCACTTCTGTACATGTGCGATCACTACTGTGATGCAATCACTTCTGTACATGTGCAATCACTACTGCGGTGCAATCACTTCTGTACATGTTGGATCACTACTGCGGTGCAATCACTTCTGTACATGTGCGATCACTACTGCAGTACAAACAATTCTGTACATGTGCGATCCCTTCTGTACATTAGCGATCACTACTGCAGTGCAATCACTTCTGTACATGTGCGATCACTACTGTGATGCAATCACTACTGCGGTGCAATCACTTCTGTACATGTGCGATCACTACTGCAGTGCAATCACTTCTGTACATGTGTGATCGCTACTGCAGTGCAATCACTTCTGTACATGTGTGATCACTACTGCAGTGCAATCACTTCTGTACATGTGCAATCACTACTGCAGTGCAATCACTTCTGTACATGTGCGATCACTACTGTGATGCAATCACTTCTGTACATGTGCGATCACTACTGCGGTGCAATCACTTCTGTACATGTGCGATCACTACTGCGTTGCAATCACTTCTATACATGTGCGATCACTACTGCGGTGCAATCACTTCTGAACATGTGCGATCACTACTGCAGTGCAATCACTTCTGTACATGTGTGATCACTACTGCAGTGCAATCACTTCTGTACATGTGTGATCACTACTGCAGTGCAATCACTTCTGTACATGTGTGATCACTACTGCAGTGCAATCACTTCTGTACATGTGCAATCACTACTGCAGTGCAATCACTTCTGTACATGTGCGATCACTACTGCAGTGCAATCACTTCTGTTCATGTGTGATCACTACTGCGGTGCAATCACTTCTGTACATGTGTGATCACTACTGCAGTGCAATCAATTCTGTACATGTGTAATCACTACTGCGGTGCAATCACTTCTGTACATGTGCGATCACTACTGCAGTGCAATCGCTTCTGTACATATGCGATCACTACTGCAGTGCAATCACTTCTGTACATGTGTGATCACTACTGCGGTGCAATCACTTCTGTACATGTGTGATCACTACTGCAGTGCAGTCACTTCTGTACATGTGCAATCACTACTGCAGTGCAATCACTTCTGTACATGTGCGATCACTACTGTGATGCAATCACTTCTGTACATGTGCGATCACTACTGCGGTGCAATCACTTCTGTACATGTGCGATCACTACTGTGGTGCAATCACTTCTATACATGTGCGATCACTACTGCGGTGCAATCACTTCTGAACATGTGCGATCACTACTGCAGTGCAATCACTTCTGTACATGTGCGATCACTACTGCAGTGAAATCACTTCTGTACATGTGCGATCACTACTGCAGTGCAATCACTTCTGTACATGTGTGATCACTACTGCGGTGCAATCACTTCTGTACATGTGTGATCACTACTGCAGTGCAATCACTTCTGTACATGTGCAATCACTACTGCAGTGCAATCACTTCTGTACATGTGCGATCACTACTGCAGTGCAATCACTTCTGTACATGTGTGATCACTACTGCGGTGCAATCACTTCTGTACATGTGTGATCACTACTGCAGTGCAATCACTTCTGTACATGTGTGATCACTACTGCGGTGCAATCACTTCTATACATATGCGATCACTACTGTGGTACAATCACTTCTGTACATGTGCGATCACTACTGCAGTGCAATCGCTTCTGTACATGTGCGATCACTACTGCAGTGCAATCACTTTTGTACATGTGTGATCACTACTGCGGTGCAATCACTTCTGTACATGTGTGATCACTACTGCAGTGCAGTCACTTCTGTACATGGGCGATCATTACTGCAGTGCAATCACTTCTGTACATGTGCGATCACTACTGCAGTGCAATCACTTCTGTACATGTGCGATCACTACTGTGATGCAATCACTTCTGTACATGTGCGATCACTACTGTGGTGCAATCACTTCTGTACATGTGCGATCACTACTGTGATGCAATCACTTCTGTACATGTGTGATCACTACTGCAGTGCAATCACTTCTGTACATGTACGATAACTACTGTGGTGCAATCACTTCTGTACATGTGCGATCACTACTGCAGTGCAATCACTTCTGTACATGTACGAGAACTACTGCACCTTTTTGTTTATTTTTTTCTCTTACATTTATCACGGTATCTAATCTTTCATTGATAATTTCTACTTTTTGAAAACCCATCATATTTCTAACAATATGTTTTAATGTTTTTAGTCAGCAGTGCTACTCACTTGGCTTAAGTCCTTGAACCATGGGGATTTGCTCTGGTTGACTTCAATCTTCGACAATGCCAATAATGCTGTTGGACTTGTCATACCTACCTGTTTAAGATACTTAATCTCTTTAATACAATCTTTAATCATAAAACACTAATTTCTTTAAAAAAGTTAACCTTGCGTTTGATGTTTAATAATTTGTAAACTGAATATTTGCTTTAATATTTACCTGAACTTCTTTCCTTTGAAAGCCTCGTAGTATTCTGTTTGATGTAAACGTCTTGTTCAAAATTATCTTCTATGTTTCATTCCTATATATTTAATGTGTAACTATACAGAAAGACAAGTTGGGGAAAAGAGAAGCAAAATAAGATCATCATCTAATGCGGACACATTCTCAGTAGATATGCAGGAAATAGATATACCAGAATATATTGATCAAGTAGAAACTGAAAGTCACGACTTGGTTAAAACGGAAGGTGGTTACTGATATTGTCTGTGATGTGAAAATAGACGTTTGTCGCTTTTCTAACCCTTGGGCATATGTAACGGCTTTAAGTTGTGTAAAACTGGAATAATTCCTGCCATCCTAATTTCTGTTGCATATTTTGTACTGTGGCCCAATTAATCTGCCTAAAGGTCCTGTTAAACATTTAAATTTTCTTTGCATTGACATGTGTATTTTAAAGTCCCTGTCCCTCTATCAACACGCACATTTTACAACAGATGTACACCATTTCTAAACCTTTAATAATAACTGACAATGAATTATATAATTATATATAATTTTCACATTTTGAGAATCCAAGCTCTATAGACACAACATAAATGGCTTTAACCAGCCAGGACAAACCAACTCATAATTCATTTTACGCATATTCAATCACGGGTATTTTAAGAACCCATGAATAAACCTATACTTTTAATCGGCACATATACATTTTTATATGACCTGAACACCTGGATTGAGTTTTGATAAATGGTTTTGTAATGTAATTTTGCCGTTATTTGGCGGGTAAGCTTCTTTAAAGTTTCTTTGCATTGAATTCTAAGGTAAGATGGTTACATTAAATGATACTTTTCGCTCGGATATCATTGTTAAATATTTATATCATAAAAGATGCTTACCAGTTCTATCATGAAAACGGAAATTTTGTATTATGGCTGATTGTCACTATTTGATATAAACTAACTAAATATAGTATTTAATACTGAAAAGTGGATCCTTTTGAAGTAACAAACACAAGCAAGAGATAAAAGTAGTAGACTCAGTTTTATTGAGTCTGTTCATGAGGGGTAATGTAAAGTGCAACACCTCTCACGCCTCCTGGCACCGGCTTAAGCGATATTCTACTTTAAAGCAACTCAGATTGGGCTTGAAGATCCCAAAGGACCAGTAAGTAATAACACTACTGATTTGTAGTAGGGCAACTTTTTACGGCCGCCACACAGCAATTTTACATTTATATATCATGATAAGTGAAAGGTGGAATCCTAGTTTTGTTCTCCGATCCCTCACATCTATGACAGAGAAAAGAAATGGACTGTAATGATTCATGCAAAAAAACAAACACATGCTTTAGTTGTATATATCTAACATTTTTTGACTGCACTTTAACCTTATTAATCCACATGTTTGATGCACAACTATGGGTGTGAAGTGTGGGGCAGCCATATTTCATGGATACACATGCAGGGGGTGTTTCCAGGATTTTTCTTTGGAGGAAGTGGGTGTTTCCAGGATTTTCCATTTGAGAAAGAGGATGTACATGTATTCAGGAATTTCCTTTGGAGGAAGTGGGTATTTCCAGGAGTTCCCATTGAAGGAAGGGTGGGTGGGGGTGTGGGGGTGGGAGTGGGGAGTTGGTGGGGTGGACGGTGTGATCCAGGAGTTACCATTAGAGGAGTGGGGGTGTTGAAATTGACGATGTTTGTTGGCCAAGTATTGTATTTTATAATAATTTTTAATAATGTAAACTAAATAAACAAGTTTTCATAGGAGACTGGGTGGCATCTGGGGTACTTGTATCTGGGGTACCTGCATCTGGGGTATCTGTATCTGGGGTACCTGTATCTGGGGTACCTGTATATGGGGTACCTGTATCTGGGGTACCTGTATTTGGGGTACCTGCATCTGGGGTACCTGTATCTGGGGTACCTGTATCTGGGGTACCTGCATCTGGGGTACCTGTATCTGGGGTACCTGTATTTGGGGTACCTGTATCTGGGATACCTGTATTTGAGGTGATCCAGTGCAGTCTTAAGATCACCTGATAGTTAGTATTATAATTATGATTTGTGTTTGTAGGTATTAGTAAGTAATATAATTATAATTTATGTTCATAGGTGCTTATTTAAATGCGTGTAAGTAACAAACCTCTGTTTGATTTTAATTGCTTGATTTTTCTCCCCATTCTTGTAGTTGAACATGTACTATGGAGTGCATGGATAGAAGATTGTTTTAACTTTATTGTACCATTTCTTTTTATGCATTTTGAATTGTATATTTCAAACTTCTATCTTTTTACTTATTCTATTCATTTTGTTAACCATGTTTTCCAATAGAAAATTCTATTTTTAGATTACTAAGTGTTGTTGTGGATAGGCTTTCGTCTTCTGCTCAAAAGTTATAAGTTTTTAGAGGAAAATTCATGGATAGATTTCTCATATCAAAAGAAAGCTTGCGATTACTTTTCAAGTTACTTGGGTCAAGGTCAAGGTCACTATAACTATAAATAGATTTTTGGTTTATTCTAAATAACGTAATCTACACATGTCTTGAATTAAAGGCAGAATCTGCTTATTGACACATAAACTGAAACAGTTGACAAAGCACTCGGAAGCGTTACGACTTATAGAATTATGCTAATACAATTAAACTGTACACACTATGCCGAATAAATATTTGTGTACTAGTTACGCTGTATGCCCTACACGCTGTACCGACACTAAGCACAACACAGGAAGTGTGCAGATCCATATGGTTTAATTATAGAAAAGGTAATATGTAAACACAAGAGTTAAAAAGTCAACGTGCCTTTTTAACGAAGCCTACATTTCTAATCAGTTGTTTCCATTAACTGCTGGGTATATCGGGTGATTTAATGCAAATTTGACGGTAATATTATACACAATTACTTCACACAAAGTCTATATCATCTCCATTAAAGGTTAACAATCAGCATAGTCTGACTTTATATATGTTGCTTATTGTTTAGCAATTCATGCATATATTTACAGTGTCATGATAAATATTACATACCGTATTGTTTCTAATTAGCGCTCCCCCTCTAATTAGCACCCACCATAACTTTAAAAAAAAAATAATCTTACCTTGAGGTGTAAAAGTGGTTAATATCCAAGAAAAGTGGTTAAAATCAAAGAAACAGTGTACACACACTTATGAATTTAATTCCATATTCAGTAACACAACATTTTTTAGCTTTATATAAGGAAATTAACATGTGTACTGGCTTACGAAAAGCGTTCTAATAAGCGCTCACCATTTAGAAAATGTCACGCTCCTTGGGCGCTAATTAGAAACAATACGGTAAATATATTTAACAACGTATGAGAAGATACTTATGTATTTCAGTCAAATCAACTGCTGTTCTGTTCTGTTCCTATAAATAGAAAAATACTTTGATTTCCTGAAAAAATGGTGTTTAGTTTAAAACATTGGCTATGAATGGACCATCAACAATTAAATCACTATGACCCAGTAGCTAGCCTTTTTTCTTAGTTTTCTTGGAAAACTTATTTTTATGGAATTTTCATGTTTCTTGTATATAATTTGCTTTTGGGAATTTGGTATATTTATAGTTATTGCGTGATATACACCTGAATGATATAATTCTTTCTCAAAATGAACTGTTACAATATATATAATATATATTTCACTAGAATGCTTTTCTCTTCTTTAGTCTCTTTCAATTCTTTTTATCCTAATTTGTGACTATCATTTTCATTGGGAATTTGTTATTTTTTATTGTAAATGTTTAAAAATTTAAAAGGACACATGGCAATCTTGATTTTTTAAAAATCATGGCATCCCATTAGTTTTTCTACATTACTACATTTTGCAATCATTAATATTACTTATCAAGCTTATTAGAATGGTTCAAAGCATTTTGTTTTGTTGCATATTACTAACTGTTGATTATATTGGGATATAAAACCTATAAAATCTATAGTGAATAATGAAGACAATTTGGAAACTGAAATTTTTATTTAATTATTTGGAAGCAGATTTGAAGTCAAAATGATACTGGATTAATACATTGCGTACCAGTTTTAGTGCCAGTTTAAACGTCAAGATTGCTGTGTGATCCTTTAAAGCCTGATTCAAATATTCAACACAATAGTTATATTACTTTAATAAAAGTTTCCTAACCCTTTACCTGCTACATATATATAATGGACTGTTCTTTCTTTGAATTAAGACCATTTTATTTATGTGACAAAGTGGTGTTTTGGGGAAAATGACTGATCAGCAGCCAGATATTGTAAACCCTGATCATCCTGCGAGTTACTCACAGTGCTGATCTAGGTTTACAATGGACGCAAAGATTATTATAGTCATGCTTAGCGGGTTAAGGGTTAAATATGCAAAATATATTGGAAATAGCGAATGCACAAAGCCAAAAATTCACAAAAATACCATGAAATTGATTACGGTAGTACCAGCCAACATAAAAGGTTTCACAGTAATTTTACTATTTTATACACATAGAAAAAGTTTATTTTATCCAAGAATTCTTTGAGAAGGTCTTTATTTGACATTGTTTCATAGTTAATCATAGCATCCTCATTCTGCTCACATAATTGACTAGTATAGTGACTTCATGTTTGAATGGGTTGTCACAGAAGAAAAATATTTTCCAAAACTTCATTTTCTTTCGTCTTTTTTTTTTTTTAACAAACTTACTATTTTTTGAACCCTCTTTATAAACTCTTTGTGTCCCATTTACCACTTCCAAAATCCAATTCTTATGATTTTGTGTGTTTTTTCCCCTTTCAGAATCACCAATTGCCATGTTTTTAGCTCTACTGATCAGAGATCAGCAGAGCTTATGCCGTGGTGCGGCGTCCGTCGTCCGTCCTTCCGTCCGTCCGTCCGTTAACTTTTATTTGTAGCGACTACTCCTCTGAAACTACTGGATGGATATTCATAAAACTTTACAGAAATGTTGCCCATGAAGTCTAGTTGATCCTAGCAAAAATTCATGTTGATGTGAAATCCAAGATGGCCGCCAAAGCTAAAAATAGATTTTTTAAATTCAAGTTTGTAGCGACTACTTCTTGAAAACTATAAGTGATATTGATATGGGACTTTTTCTAAAATGATCAGCATGACATGATGTTGGTCCTTGTCGAAAATCGTTTTGATTCGACGTTAAACGTGGCTGCCAGCGGCCATCTTTGTTTACATAGAGTTATATAGTAAAAACTTGTAGCGACTACTCCTCTGAAACTACTTGGCGGATTTTCATGAAACTTCACAGGAATGTTGCTCTTGATGTCTAAATGATCCTAGCAAAATTTCAGGTCGGCCGGAAATTCAAGATGGCCGCCACGGCTAAAAATAAATTTTCAAAATACAAGTTTGTAGCGACTACTTTTTGAAAACTATAAGTGATATTGATATGGGACTTTTTCTAAAATGATCAGCATGACATGATGTTGGTCCTTATCAAAAATCGTTTTGATTCGACGTTAAACGTGGCTGCCAGCGGCCATCTTTGTTTACATAGAGTTATATAGTAAAAACTTGTAGCGACTACTCCTCTGAAACTACTTGGCGGATTTTCATGAAACTTTACAGGAATGTTGCTCTTAATGTCTAATTGATCCTAGCAAAATTTCAGATCGGCCAGAAATTCAAGATGGCTGCCACAGTTAAAAATAGATTTTTAAAAAATAAGTTTGTAGCGACTACTTCTTGAAAACTATAAGTGATATTGATATGGGACTTTTTCTAAAATGATCAGCATGACATGATGGTTATCCGAGTCGAACATTATTTTGATTCGACATTAAACATGGCTTCCAGTGGCCATCTTTGTTTACATAGAGTTATATAATGAAAACTTGTAGCGACTACTCCTCTGAAACTACTTGACGGATTTTCATGAAACTTCACAGAAATGCTGCTCTTGATGTCTAATTGATCCTAGCAAAATTTCAGGTCGGCCGGAAATTCAAGATGGCCGCCATGGCTAAAAATAGATTTTCAAAATACAAGTTTGTAGCGACTACTTCTTGAAAACTATAAGTGATATTGATATGGGACTTTTTCTAAAGACATGATGTTGGTCCTTGTCGAAAATCGTTTGGATTCGACGTTAAACATGGCTGCCAGCGGCCATCTTTGTTTACATAGAGTTATATAATGAAAACTTGTAGCGACTTCTCCTCTGAAACTACTTGACGGATTTTCATGAAACTTCACACGAATGTTGCTCTTGATGTCTAATTGATCCTAGCAAAATTTCAGGTCGGCCGGAAATTCAAGATGGCCGCCACAGCTAAAAATAGATTTTTAAAAAATAAGTTTGTAGCGACTACTTCTTGAAAACTATAAGAGATATTGATATGGGACTTTTTCTAAAATGATCAGCATGACATGATGTTGGTCCTTGTCGAAAATCGTTTTGATTCGACGTTAAACATGGCTGCCAGTGGCCATCTTTGTTTACATAGAGTTATATAATGAAAACTTGTAGCGACTACTCCTCTGAAAGTACTTGACGGATTTTCATGAAACTTCACAGAAATGTTGCTCTTGATGTCTAATTGATCCTAGCAAAATTTCAGGTCGGCCGGAAATTCAAGATGGCCGCCACGGCTAAAAATAGATTTTCAAAAATCAAGTTTGTAGTCACTACTTCCTGAAATCAAAATCAATCAGTAGAGCTTCAAGGTCATTGACCTCTTGTTTAATGGCTGTCTCTCAGCCAGAAATAAATTTACCTCCCATGTTTTGATGCTTTTCCCACTTCCAGAACTAAATAACAGTGTTTTCCATGGTTTCCTAGTTCCAGAACTAAATTCCAATGTTTTCCAGTAATTTTCCCAGTTTCAGAACTAAATGTCAATGTTTTCAGTGGTTTTCCCAGTTCTAAATTCCAATATTTTCCATGTTTTCCTCAGTTCAACAGTTCTGAATTCCAGTGTTTTCCCAGTTCCAGAATCAGTTCTAGAACCAGTTCCAGAACTGAATTCCACTGTTTTCTCAATCCAGAACTAAATTCCTATGGGTTCCATGGTTTTCCCAGTTCCAGAACTAAATTCCAATGTTTTCCATTACTCCTGTTTTCCTTGTGTCACCTTGCTCATTGGTAAATTATACAGACAACCTATACTGAAAATCTTGAAAAACATATTTTTCACCTTCAAGTTGTATAATACATAAACATATTTCTAGCAACCAAATCATCAGTGAATGCAAGGCGCCACATGTCATGTATAGTTCCCAGTGAGCCAGTGAGGTTGCCTGGTGACAGACCGCACAGTCGTATGTCATTGCCACCAGCACGATACTTCAGGTATGTCATATTTAGTCATATATTCCAGGGCTCCTGAAATTGCCGGTTTTATCGGTTCTGGACAAAAATGAAACCTGCACCGATACACATTTTTAAAATCTATTAGAGTCCTCCTATATAGAATGGGTCTATAAACCCTCGGATACACAATGCTAAATGTGGGCTGGTGTGGTGGAGTGGATAGCACAATGAACTTAAAATCCGGAGGTTCAAACCTCACCTCTTTATACTACAAAAATTAGAGTTGAATATCTAAAGAAATGGAAGGTAAATATTCTTCATGCATACCGGATAAGGTTATCCGCATTTTACGTGGGTGCTGGAAAACCTGATCTTACACATGGGGGAAGATAAAAGTTGTGCGCTGATTTTTCTAAATAAACATGCAAAACGTTAAAATTTGGGGACGTCAATGCGCAGAATGTAAATGGTATGCAAGAAAAACAATCAGTCATGGGTATCCAGTTTAGATAGGGAAATTCCACTGCTCTGTATGAGTGTTTTAATCAGAACCTCCGCAGAGCCTTGGTTCAGATTAAAACAATTATATATAATGTTGGAATTCGCGATCTGCACCAGATACCCATGTAAGATTCTTATATTCTCCAAAACTGCTGATTACAGTACTGCTTGATCTGTGTAGCATTCACAGAACACAGTCAACCACAAACACACATCACAGAACACAGTCAACCAAAATCACACATCACAGAACACAGTTAATCAAAAACACACATCACAGAACACAGTCAACCAAAAATACACATCACAGAACACAGTAAACCAAAAATACACATCACAGAACACAGTCAACCACAAACACACATCACAGAACACAGTCAACCACAAACACACATCACAGAACACAGTTAATCAAAAACACACATCACAGAACACAGTCAACCAAAAACACACATCACAGAACACAGTCAACCACAAACACACATCACAGAAGACAGTCAACCACAAACACACATCACAGAACACAGTCAACCACAAACACACATCACAGAACACAGTCAACCACAAACACACCTCACAGAAGACAGTCAACCAAAAACACACATCACAGAACACAGTCAACCAAAAACACACATCACAGAACACAGTCAACCACAAACACACATCACAGAACACAGCCAACCAAAAACACACATCACAGAACACAGTCAACCAAAAACACATCACAGAACACAGTCAACTGGGCTATTCCATTAAAACATATATGGAACCCCAAGAAGGCAGTATTGAAATTGAACACCCACCCATAGATGCAAAATTGAGTTAAAAGAACAAAATTTAAATTGCCCTCTTGGGATCCCGGCTATGTTTTAATGGAATAGCCCAAACAAACAACAGTTGCTAGAAAAAAGCAAAGTATACGACATTACACACATAAAAAGAATTATAAATACTAATGTTACAACTATCCAAAAAGTGGTTTTAAAAAAGTTTGAATTAAACAAAATTTAAATACATTAAGAGTAAGATACCTATTTTTTCAGTGAGTTTGCCGACCTGAGTGTGGGAGAGAAGATATATTTGTGGAGCATAGAGAAGATTTACAATGTGGAGAACTTAAAACACCTCAAACAAGATCAGTACAGGAAACTACTGCAAGTTGAAGCAAAAAAAGGTAAATTCTGTTCTTGTGAGGGAAAGTCAACAAAAAAAAAACTATACCCTAGGCGTATAAGAGTAATGATGCAGTCAAATATGGTAGTACACAACTGTTGAAAGATGAAGTTGGGCAAATACAATATTGTTCCCTTAAATTACTTATATGGTAACAAAAATTATTTTTTATGTAAGGTAGAAATAATGGTTATTAGGGATTAACTTCTTTTATATCAAATCTTGAAAGAGTCATTTTGAGAGATAATTGTTTTCTTCTTTTCTGTAACTTACATTTAATAATATACATTTTCTAGGTCACTTCAGTGTCAGACAGTATGAAAAATACCTGCGCTACATTAACAGTGCAGGAAGTAGAAGTCATGGCACTGGTTCCCCATCAGACAAGAGAGCAAGATCAGGATACACACACAGAAGTGGTACCAGCGGTAGAACCAGTCCAACAAAATCTGAAACAAGGTATTAGAATGAGTTTTGTATTTTCAACATTTACCTAAGTATGCTTATGTTCACTTGTACTTTAAACTAAGTCTTAAAGATAATGATGGGTCACAGGGGTAGATACAGGATTTGAGATGAATTCAACATGAATTTTCGTAACGTCTCAGATTATAGGGGGCTTAGGAGCGGGGCACATACCGGGTTACAGCTCCCTCACCCCACCCCCACCCCACCCCCACCCCACCCCCCAACCACCCCCATTCCCCTCTTTGAATCCACCCTTGGGTCACATGCATCTATCACTGTAAGTCACCTGTATTTGATATGTACCCTTCCACTCCACCCTTGGGTCTGAATTATCACTGCAATTCACCTGTTTTTGATATGTAACACCAAACTGTAAAAGTGATCAGAGCTACTATTTATACTACTACTATCTGCTTATTTTTAAATAAAAATCATTATGGTTTCTACTTTTGTAGGAGTTCATATGAAATAAAATTACATATAAGTGATGCAAATATATCTAAATGAATATTTTAGCAAATCTTGTGGTAAAAAAATTGTGTTTTTTCCTCAGAAATGATAAAGACGATGATAAGCCAGAGCAGCCTCCCAGACCTCATACGTCTGCCGCTCACACACGCGAGCAACCTCTGGAGGACAGCAAATCTCGATCCTCCTCCGCAAGTTCTGTCGAACGCAAACCTATAACGCCAGCGTCAAAATCCCCGTCACCTAGTCGCAAAAGCTCTGCCAAATCCACCAGGTCAAATAAATCCGTAAAGTCAATTTATTCCAACAGGTCAAATAATTCCATAAAATCAAATACAAAGAGTAAAAACAGCAGCAGAGCATCAAGCGCAAAATCTGCCAAATCTGCCAAATCGTCGACTGGATCTAAGGGGGATAACTCTGATTCATCTGATAAGAATGAGGAGCAAGGGGAGGTAACTCAGAAGCATCACGTAGAGGGACGAGACCGCCCAAAGTCGAGACTTGGACACCCAGGGGACGCAGATAAAGGTAATTATTAAACAGTGGCATCAATCTGGGCAAAACGATTCTATATATATCTACTTCCGACATCTCTCTCATTGTAACATTCTGTAGAGCAAGTATATATCCTGCTGAAAAACAGTTCTTGTAGAGTTATCTTTCAGGCCATATAAACTTGTATTTGTTGTTCCTGTTACATGCTAAAAAAATAGGGTAGGTGATTAAGGTAGGGAAAACATTTTATTTTCTAAAAATATTTTATTTTATATTCCGCCTTGTTTTTCAGTACTTTTAAAACCTAATAAAATAAATATTTATTGATATCAGGTAAAACAGATAGAAAACACAATTCCATAGGGTTTTTTTTAATATATTTTTTTAAATTTTATTTATTTATTTCATTATTATTATTTATTATTATTTTTTATTTCATTTTTTTGTTTTTTTTTGGCTTTATATAAGATGTTTAGGGTTGACCCTTAAAAACAGGAATGGTCGAAAAAATGGAACCAGTCGCATACTTTTAATTAGCCTTATCTTTTAACAGAAAGCAGACATTAAATTTGATTATATATCTGTAATGTGTTGATGAAGCGGAGTCGATCACTATAGTATTGTAATACTTTAGTCAAAATTTCCCGTCTGCGTGATGTTTTCTCAAAACTGGCGTTATGGCAGGTGACTAGAATTTTTACCAAAGTTGATTTTTATTGGCATGGTTTAAGTTTATTGTGAGTTCTAAGTTGTGCAGTTAGGTGTATAATATCTGCAGGAGATCTATGAGATTTAATTTTTTTGATTTGATATTCAGAGGGAGTGGGGGTTGTGGGGTGGGGTGTATATACAATCAAAGGGCTATTCAGATATACGAGTTACCAACTCTTATACCCTATTGTCAGTGTCATCCCATGGGGACAGTGCAAGTCTACTGTAGTAGTACTGTAGTCCCATCATAGCAGTGCCCAGACACTATACAAAATGCAAAGGGGGCGCTCTTGTTAGGTCTTTTATTTTTATTACGGTTATACTTTAAAGAAGTTCTTGCCAGATTTTATCCCCTAAAATGAGCCTCAAATGTCATTCACACTCAATCCAATAACTAAGTTTTTCGTTTTATTTTACAAAATATCAAACAATTATTGAACTTTGAAGAATCAGCGATTTTTTTCACACTTTTGGGAATGGTACCGGTACCAATTATCGTGGTGTTTTGCCTTAATTTGGGAATTTTTCAGTATCAAACAAAAGCCATATTGTATGCTTCAATACATTGCAAACACAGTACCATAGTAGTATTTCATTACCTCAATTTCTTTTTTTTGATTAGGATTTTTTTCACTCCAATTGGGAAAAAAACATACTTTCTGCCATTGGGAATGGTACCATCTTTTCGGTACCACTTATATAAAGAAAAACAACACTGAGAATATTTGGACTTTTAGATTTTCTCTGAAGATAGGATTTCTAAAAAAAGGTGGGGGTGCTACTATTAGAGGAGGTGATACTATTAGGGGAGGCATTACTATTAGGGGAGGCACTACTATTAGGGGAGGCGTTACTATTAGGGGAGGCATTACTATTAGGGGAGGCATTACTATTAGGGGAGGCATTACTATTAGGGGAGGCACTACTAATAGGGGAGGTGTTACTATTAGGGGAGACATTACTATTAGGGGAGGCATTACTATTAGGGGAGGCACTACTATTAGGGGAGGCGTTACATTTAGGGTAGGCACTACTTTTAGGGGAGACGCTGCTATTAGGGGAGGTGCTACTATTAGGGGAGACGCTACTTTTAGGGGAGGTGCTACTATTAGGGGAGGCACTACTATTAGGGGAGGCCCTACTTTTAGGGGAGACGCTACTATTAGGGGAGGTGCTACTATTAGGGGAGGCATTACTATTAGGGGAGGCACTACTAATATGGGAGGTGCTACTATTAGGGGAGGCAATAGTATTAGGGGAGGCACTACTATTATGGGAGGCACTACTATTAGGGGAGGTAAGGTGCTACTATTAGGTGAGGCACTACTATTAGGTGAGGCACTACTATTAGGGGAGGCACTACTATTAGGTGAGGCACTACTATTAGGGGAGGTGCTACTATTAGGGGAGGCACTACTATTACGGGAGGCACTACTATTAGGGGAGGTAAGGTGCTACTATTAGGTGAGGCACTACTATTAGGTGAGGCACTACTATTAGGGAGGTGCTACTATTAGGGGAAGCACTACTATTATGGGAGGCACTACTATTAGGGGAGGTAAGGTGCTACTATTAGGTGAGGCACTACTATTAGGTGAGGCACTACTATTAGGGGAGGTGCTACTATTAGGGGAGGCACTACTATTATGGGAGGTGCTACTATTAGGGGAGGCAGTACTATTAGGGGAGGTGCTACTATTAGGGGAGATTCTACTATTTGGGGAGGCACTACTGTTAGGGGAGGTGCTACTCTTATAAAATGTTATCATGTTTTTTATTATGGTTATACACGATTTATTGAATTTTTATATATATATTTTTTATTTTATTTTTTATTTTTTTTAAAAAGTTTGGGATTAGTTACAGGTGGGCTACTATTATGGGAGGTTCTACTATTAGGGGAGGTGCTACTATTAGGGGAGGTGCCACTATTATGGGAGGTGATACTATTAGGGGAGGCACTACTATTAGGGGAAGCGCTACTATTAGGGGAGGCAGTACTATTAGGGGAGGTGCTACTATTAGGGGAGGTGCCACTATTAGAGAGGCAGTACTATTAGGGGAAGCACTACTATTAGGGGAGGCATTACTATTACAGAAGGCACTAGTATTAGGGGAGGTTCTACTATTAGGGGAGGTGCTACTATTAGGGGAGGTGCCACTATTATGGGAGGCACTACTATTAGGGGAGGCACTACTATTAGGGGAAGCACTACTATTAGGGGAGGCATTACTATTACAGAAGGCACTACTATTAGGGGAGGTGCTACTTTTAGGGTAGGCAGTACTATTAGGGGAGGCACTACTATTACGGGAGGCACTACTATTGGGGGAGGTAAGGTGCTACTATAAGGTGAGGCACTACTATTAGGGGAGGTGCTACTATTATGGGAGGTGCTACTGTTAGGGGAGGCAGTACTATTAGGGGAAGCACTACTATTATGGGAGGCACTACTATTAGGGGAGGTGTTACTATAAGGGGAGGTGCTACTATTAGGGGAGGCAGTACTATTAGGGGAAGCACTACTATTATGGGAGGCACTACTATTAGGGGAGGTGCTACTATTAGGGGAAGCAGTACTATTAGGGGAGGCACTACTATTACGGGAGGCACTACTATTAGGGGAGGTAAGGTGCTACTATTAGAGGAGGCACTACTATTACGGGAGGCACTACTATTAGGGGAGGTAAGGTGCTACTATTAGGTGAGGCACTACTATTACGGGAGGCACTACTATTAGGGGAGGTAAGGTGCTACTATTAGAGGAGGCACTACTATTACTGGAGGCACTACTATTAGGGGAGGTAAGGTGCTACTATTAGGTGAGGCACTACTATTAGGGGAGGTGCTACTATTAGGGGAGGCACTACTATTACGGGAGGTGCTACTATTAGGGGAGGCAGTACTATTAGGGGAGGTGCTACTATTAGGGGAGATTCTACTATTTGGGGAGGCACTACTGTTAGGGGAGGTGCTACTCTTATAAAATGTTATCAAGTTTTTTATTATGGTTATACACGATTTATTGAATTTTTATATATTTTTTTTTATTTTTTTTTTTATTTTTTTTAAAAAGTGTGGGATTAGTTACAGGTGGGCTACTATTAGTGGAGGTGATACTATTATGGGAGGTTCTACTATTATGGGAGGCACTTCTATTAGGGGAGGCACTACTATTAGGGGAGGCACTACTATTAGGGGAGGTGCTACTATTAGGGGAGGTGATACTATTAGGGGAGGCGCTACTATTATGGGAGGTGCTACTATTAGGGGAGGTGCTACTATTAGGGGAGGTAATACTATTAGGGGAGGCGCTACTATTAGGGTAGGTGCTACTTTTAGGGGAGGTGACACTATTAGGGGAGGTGCTACTATTAGGGTAGGTGCTACTTTTAGGGGAGGTGACACTATTAGGGGAGTTGCTACTATTAGGGGAGGCAATAGTATTAGGGGAGGCACTTCTATTAGGGGAGGCACTACTATTAGGGGAAGCACTACTATTAGGGGAGGCATTACTATTACAGAAGGCACTACTATTAGGGGAGGTGCTACTATTAGTGGAGGTGCTACTAGTAGGGTAGGCACTACTATTAGGGGAGGCGCTACTATTAAGTGAGGTGCGACTATTAATGGAGGCACTACTATCGGGAGGTACTACTATCAGGGGAGGTGCTATTAGGGGAGCGCTGCTATTAGGGGAGATGCAAGTATGAGGGGAGATGCTACTATTAGTGGAGGCGCTACTATTAGGGGCGGTGCTACTATTAAGGGAAGTGCTACTATTAGGGGAGATTCTACTATGAAGAGAGGCACTACTAAAGGAGAGGCACTACTATTAAGGGAAGTGCTATTATTAGAGGAGTTGCTACTATTAAGGGAGGTGCTACTATTATTGGAGGTGCTCCTATGAGAGGAGGTGCTACTATGAGAGTAGGTGCTCCTATTAAGGGAGGGAAGGCACTACTATTTGGGGAGGCACTACTATTATGGGAAGCACTACCATTAGGGCAGGTAGTATTATTTGGGGAAGCACTACCATTAGGGCAGGTACTATTATTAGGGGAGGCACTACTATTATGGGAAGCACTACCATTAGGGCAGGTAGTATTATTTGGGGAAGCACTACCATTAGGGCAGGTACTATTATTAGGGGAGGCACTACTATTATGGGAAGCACTACCATTAGGGCAGGTAGTATTATTTGGGGAAGCACTACCATTAGGGCAGGTACTATTATTAGGGGAGGCACTACTATTATGGGAAGCACTACCATTAGGGCAGGTAATATTATTGGGGGAAGCACTACCATTAGGGCAGGTACTATTATTAGGGGAGGCATTACTAATATGGGAGGCACTACTATTAGGAGAGGTACTACTATTAGGGGAGGCACTACTTTTAGGGGAGTTTCTACTATTAAGGGAGGCACTACTATTAGGGGAGGTGCTACTATTAGGGGAGGTACTACTTTTAGGGGAGGTGCTACTATTAGGGGAGATGCTACTATTAGGGAAGGTGCTAATATTAGGGGAGATGCTACTATTAGGGAAGGTGCTACTATTAGAGGAGGTGCTACTATTAGGGGAGGTGCTACTATTAGAGGAGGTGCTACTATTAGGGGAGGCTACTATTAGGGAGGCACTACTACTAGGGGTGGTGCTAATATTAGGGGAGGTGCTATTATTAGAGGAGGCATTACTATTAGGGGAGGTGCTACTATTAGGGGAGGCACTACTATTAGGGGAGGCGCTACTATTAGGGGAGGCACTACTATTAGGGGAGGCGCTTCTATTAGGGGAGATGCTACTATTAGGAGAGGTGCTACTATTAGGGGAGGCACTACTATTAGGGGAGGCGCTACTATTAGGGGAGGTGCTACTATTAGGGGAGGTGCTACTATTAGGGGAGGCACTACTATTAAGAGAGGCACTACTATTACGAGAGGCACTACTATTAAGGGAGGCACTACTATTAGGGGAGGCAGTACTATTAGGGGAGGTGCTACTATTAGGAGAGGCACTACTATTATGGGAGGCACTACTATTAGGGGAGGCACTACTATTAGGGGAGGTGCTACTATTAAGGGAGGTGCTACTATTAGGGGAGGGGAGGTGCTACTATTAGGGGAGGTGCTACTATTAGGGGAGGCACTACTATTAGGAGTGGCACTACTATTACGGGAGGTGCTACTATTAGGGGTTATATGGTATGTGACTCATAGTGAAAGTTTGGTGGTTAGTGAATAAATCTACAACCTGCCAAGTCACTCAGGTAAATAAATGACACTTGTAGAAATTGTATGACTTTCAAACCATTTTTTTTCTTTCCAATATTCAAATAATTTTTTGTGTATTTGTAATGATTTGCTGTCCATAATTACATAGCGATTTTGAAGTATATGATAATATGGCATTGCACTGTTTTGTAATACACAATCAATTATCTTTTATTGGCTTTAGACAGAAAGATTGTGAAGAAAGTAAATTCAATACTACCATCATTATACAGTACGGTATTTCTCTTAATACAAGAAAATGAATTGTCAGTATTTTATCATTTGTATTAAATTCATTACAGGGTAATAAAATAATTTCGTTGAATTTGACGTTGACAAGGGAACTTACATAGGGTGGGTTAGTGCTGTTCCGATTTATCGATTTGATCGAGCATTGGTCAGTTAAACCTTTTTTCTGATTAATCAATTACAATATTTCATGATCGAGTTTACTCGGTTGTTTGCAAAATTATAACATTTCATTCTATGAAATAAGTTTCAATTTTGCAACAAGTAAATAAATCATATATCTCTAAGGGGTATTACAATTTCTACTTAAAATAAATACTTGCAGTTTCATTCAATTGCTTAATGACCAGTACACACTTGAAATGTGTTTCTTTTCTTCATTATAGTCTGAAAAAGGCTTAACTACACTGGTGTCTTATATGGAAGCCAATATGTTTAATCTATTAATGATGATCATCAGTTTGTTGAAAATTCCGATGATCGATCATGAATTTTTAACCTATTCCCAACACTAGGGATCGAACCTACAGCGGTGATTATTTGTTGAAAAACACATTTGTATTTTCAATGCTTCCGTCTTATAATTTGCCCTTCAGTAATACAGACATGAATTTCAAATACCGTATTTATCGTAACTTGGCGTTTTTTTATTACGGTTATACAAAATATCGAAAATTTATTGAATTTTGGTTTTTGATTTATGGATAGAAAAGATCGAAAATGTATTAAATTCTGAAGAGTTTTTTATTATTATTTATTTTTAGAAAAAGATGGGTGGGGTGCTTCTGTTAGGGGAAGCTACTATTATGGGAAATACGGTATACAAAAAATGGTCTAAATGATCCAAAACCTCTAACCGTAACACCCTGCAGGTGTAACACGCCCATTGATTTTGTCGTCTGTTACCTATTGTATACCTGATTTTGTCGTCTATTATGTCATGAAATAAAAATGCAATGTTGTCATTCATATCAAGGCCCATTTAAAATAAGAATAGCTTAAAGTACTCTCATGTGGCACATATATGCTGACAAAAGGTCTATAGAAAAGTAGGGGTTATGGTTGTATCTTCTAAAAAAGAACTTGTCTCATGAATGACTGCACCATTTAAAAACACTGATATACCAACAGACTCGGTGTATTCATTCACACATTTCCCTGCAAGCAAAAAAAACCCACAAAAATAAAAAAATCACAATTTCAACATAGCAGTATGATAGAAAAAATGTGACAGATTAGCAATAATATAAACCCAAAATCGCACACTAAATAAGTGCATGAAAATGCCTTTTTGTAGAAAAAGAAAGGTTGTTTCAATGCTGTTTTACATCATTTTTAGCACATGTTAGATTATGAAGGTCAATTTTTTGTGGTAGAGGCACACCACCCCATTTTGTCATGGTCCGTCGTCCGTCCGTAGGCCATTAACTTTTTGATGTCAACACTCTAGCACCTTCACTTTTCATCCGATCTTTAACAGATTATTAATATCAAAGAAAGCTCAGACAAGTTTGAAAACCAGCCAAATCGGATCAGTAACACCGGAGTTATTGCCCTGGAATTAACAAAAATTGCTATATTTTGTCTTGTCAACACTCTGGCGCCTACATTTTGCATCCTACCTTTACCAACTTTTGCCAGACTGTTGATATTGACAAACGCTTGGTCAAGTTCGAAATCCTGCAAGATCGGACCAGTAACACCGAAGTTATGGCCCTTGAATTATTGAAAAATGTGTAAATATTTTGATGTCAACACTCAAGAATCTAAGTTTTTCATCTGATCTTTACCAAACGTTACCAGATTGTTATGATAGGGCCTTATTTTTTCCGTATTTCAGCAAAACTTTGCAGGGATGATCAGTACCAAGCCTAGTTGTGCATATCTTCACCTTGTTCCGAGGGCTGGCTTGGCGCAGTCGGTAGCGCGGCGGATTTGTAACCGGAGGCCAAGGGTTCAATCCTCCGTGGTGCCACTGAGTTTCGTCGGTGTGTTCTTGGGCAAGGCACTTTCCTTAGCCTCGTCCGTCGGATGGGGATGTAAACCGGGCGGTCCCGTGTATCAGTCTATCCTCCGAGCACGTTAAAGAACCATAGGAATCTATTTGATAATAAGAGTTGGGCACTGTTCACGGATTCCTATGTATCCTTCCCCTCTCTCTGTAGTGGCTCTAAATAACCTATACTGTGTTGATGAGCCATTAAACAACATTCAGTTCAATTCACCTTGTTCTAGTTGAACGATATTTGGTGGAGTTATTGCCCTTTAAAGGTTTTAATACACATAACTTTTATGGACTAGTTCTGCTAAATCCCTGGCCAAATTTCAATGAAACTTGGCAAGGATGATCAGTATCATGCCTAGTTGTGCATGTCTTCACCATGTTCCGGTTGAATGATAATTGGTGGAGTTTAAAAGTTTTACTACACAAACTTTGTCTGCACTAGTTCTCCTGAACCCCAGAGCAGATTTCAGAAAAACCTTGCAGGGATGATCAGTTTCAAGCCTGGTTGTGCATGTCTTCACCATGTTCCGATTGAATGATGTTTGATGAAGTTATGGCCCTTTAAAGGTTTTACTACACAAACTTTGTCTGCACTAGTTCTCCTGAACCCCAGAGCGGATTTCAACAAAACCTTGCAGGGATGATCAGTTTCAAGCCTGGTTGTGCATATCAACACCGTGTTCCGGTTGAAAGATGTTTGGCAGTTATGGCCCTTAAAGATTTTACTACACAAACTTTGTCTGGACTAGTTCTCCTGAACCCCTGGCCAGATTTCAACGAAATTTGGCAAGGATGATCAGTATCAAGCCTAGTTGTGCACATCTTCGCCGTGTTCTGGTTGAATGACTCTTATTGGAGGAGTTATGGCCCTTTAAATGTTTTAATACACAAACATTGTCCAGTCTAATCTCTTCTGAACTCCTGGATGGATTTCAGCGAAATTTGGCAAGAATGATCAGTACCAAGCCTAGTTCCACGTCATTGCCACCTTCCGGTTTAATGATTTTTGAGGAATGATCAGTACCAAGCCTAGTTGCACATATCATTGTTGTGTTCCGAATGAATGATATTGGTGGAGTTATGGCTCTTGAAAATGTTTTAATACACAATTTTTTTCCGGACTAGTTCTCCTCAACCACCATTCGGCTTTCAACGAAACTTGGCTGCGGAAATTGACTTGAAATTTACCCTATAGAAAAAGGCTATTTTTAGACATATTGACATTTGTACATGCTACATGTTCTATAAATAAAACAGTTGGCCCTGTAAGAGTATAAGAGTCTTTCAGATCGGGAATTCTTATCAAGGTATAATTATTTTTATCGGAACCGAGGTTTTTATCCGAACCGAGGCTCTGCCGAGGTTCCGATTAAAAATATTATATCGAGGGTTGGAATTTCCCTATCTGAACATGATTGATTCTTTTTCTTGCATATCAGTTACATTCTGTGCATTGATGCAACTTACTACTAACGTTTTGCATGTTTATATACACAATGACGTCATGCAACTGTCATTGTAGATATCGGCGTGTGTCTTTTATCTTCCCTTAAGTGTAAAATCAGACTTTCTATCACCTATGTAAAACGCAGATAACCTTATCTGATATGCAAGAAATCTGTTTTATGCATGGGTGCAGTGTATATGGGACACAATGTATAATAACTAGTTCACAAGCATTTTTACAATATTGTATTGAAAGTATTTATTTGACATAGTTGGCAGTGTTTTATTCTGTTCTTTTGATTTTATTGCATTCCTTAGTGATAAGACTGAAACTTTGTTGATTGAAAACTTTGTAGTCCATTTCATTTTATGCTTTGATAGTATATTCTGCTTTTGACTATGTAAAGACAGGGGAAATGTTATAATGCACATGTAGTGGCAATGAGGTATTGAAAAACATGACTTGAATCTTTTGCAAAGTTGTTTTCTATAACATTGATTGAATTGTGTATTTTCTATTTAAAAGATATATACATGCACTATACCAAATTTACGCAGCATGTCCGATTTTCCTTGTGTTTAAAATGTAAATACGCGGTATTGTTGATTGATAAAAAATGAACTATATAGTTGTAAAATTGTGTCAATATTTGTGTGTGATTTTAAGCAAAATGAATTATAAGAACCCAGCACTGTTTTCAATTTTCGTTGAAAATCAATAAAATGAATTCCACAGGAATTACATTGAATTTTTTCTGTTGACATTACATTAAAATGACATGCTAACATTTAAGTTTACATCTATGCAATAAGTGATTAACCCTTAACCCGCTACATAATTTTTTGAATTAAGACCATTTCATTCATGTGACAAAAGGATGTTTTGGGGAAAATGACTGATCAGCAGTTGGACATTGTAAGCCCTGATCCGCCAGCGAGTTACTCACAGGCTGATTGGGGTTTACAATGGACACAAAAGCTATTATAGTCCTGCTTAGCGGGTTAAAGGTTAATAATTGTTTTTCTTCAATAACAATAATAAAAAACAACAAAATTTTTTGTACAATTTTTATCAGCCTTATAATAAGACCCAATATTGACATTGAAAATGGAGGGAAAATCGGTGTTATAAGTTTGGTATTGTATAATTATAGATTTCACAAAACTTTGATAATTTTTATGCCATTATTCAAAGGTATTACGCTTAGTTCACAGCAAAAATAGTCACTCTTTAAAAAGTACCACACCTTTATATGCCTTTAAGTCATTTCACATTATTTCCCCTAATTTGGATATATATTATTACTAGAAGATAGCACTCTAGAAGAATAGGTAAGTGGGCTCATGTATGCAAATAGTTTCCGTATTGCAGGGGATAGTTTGCAGGGTTTAGCACACTAGCACTTTAATAGGTCACATTTTAAGAGAGAAAACAACACTTAATTTACTTTCAGTACACCATATCCACAAATACGAAAATAAGAAAGTTTACAATGTTTACATTAGTCGTACATAATATGTTTTTTCTTTAACATGTTTTATAAGAAAGTTTTTTTTTCACGCACAAAGCACAAAAGTCACTCGTTAATAGACCAAGTTCACAACAAACTTAACATTCTGTCATTAAATCCCATGTCAAACCCATTAATCAATTAAAAGTTATACTGTACAACAAATTTTCACAAGTTGTGTGCACATTTTGTTTTTTCCCCAGCTGTTTGATAGAGTGATTACACTTTGTAGTTCTGTTTTGTTCAGTGTGTTATTAAAGGCATCCTTTTAATGAAAAAAAAAGCATTTAAAGGCACATCTCTTACATTTTGCACTATGTAAATATTTCTACAAAATAATGATACAATAAATGATAAATTCCATTACAAATTTTAACATAATTTTTTTTTATACTTTATACTTTTATAACCTTTTTTTAAAATTATTTCTCTGTGTCCTGGTAAAGAGCGAAATTAGAAAAATTTGTTTGTTTGTTTGGTGTTTAACGTCGGGACATTTTAGGCTATGTATGACTTTTTTCTTCAGATTCTTTTAGAAAAGGCCTGATGTACCCCTCTTAATGAAAGTAAAAGTTGCTGCTCACAGCTGACATGAATAAAAACAACAACATTTTACGTTTTTAACTCAAGATATTCCGAAGTATTTAAAATTTAAGGAATAACTATTTTTTGTGTCGCCTGCATATAGCATGGCAGACACTTAGGGATCACTTTGTCCGTCATTGTCCGTCCGTCCGTCTATCACACTTTAACATGCATTAGACCATAACTTAAAAAGTATTTGCCCTATGTTCATGAAACTTCACACACACATTCATCTTAACCCAAGGAATGTTGTTACACATGTCCAATAACTCTATCATTTTTTTCAGAGTTATGCCCTCTAACGTAATATTTTAACCTAACCAAGCTCATAACTAATTAAACTTGCTGAAATAAGCACACGGCAGGCGACACAAGTGTTCCGTGGAACACCCTTCTAGTGCTTACATGTATCAGAATCATCAATACTGCAGCATTTAAAAGCAGCATTTATTTTGCTATTCTCTTTATCAATATATGTTTAAGCTATTATTTATAAGCTTTTAGTATAAGCAAACTTTTTTTAGACCATGATTGTATGTTATGTAGGTGCTAGTCTTGGCTACAGTAAGCATGGGCTTCATAATGCCATGTAGAATAAAGCGTTTGTGTCTTCTGGGCTTTTTTCACAAAGTGACGTGGGGTCTATATAGGAATCTCGCTGACCGTAACATCCTGTATTTTCCACTATTGTATAATGAACTGTGGCTTTCACTTAAAAACTTTTCATGGATTGTTATTACACTTGCATAGACCATGTATATTATGTAGGTGCTAGTCTTGGCTACAGTAAGCATGGGCTTCATATAAACCATGTAGTATAAAGCGTTTGTCTTCTGGGCTTTTTTCACAAAGTGACGTGGGGTCTATATAGGAACCTCGCTGACCGTAACATCCTGTATTTTCCACTATTGTATAATGAACTGTGGCTTTCACTTAAAAACTTTTCATGGATTGTTATTACACTTGCATAGACCATGTATATTATGTAGGTGCTAGTCTTGGCTACAGTAAGCATGGGCTTCATATAAACCATGTAGTATAAAGCGTTTGTCTTCTGGGCTTTTTTCACAAAGTGACGTGGGGTCTATATAGGAACCTCGCTGACCGTAACATCCTGTATTTTCCACTATTGTATAATGAACTGTGGCTTTCACTTAAAAGGTTTTCATGGATTGTTATTACACTTCCATAGACCATGTATATTATGTAGGTGCTAGTCTTGGCTACAGTAAGCGTGGGTTTCATAATGCCATGTAGTATAAAGCATTAATTTTGTGTCTTCCGGGCTTTTTTTATATCCCGCTTCTCAAAGTGACGTGGGAGCTATATAGGAATCTCGCTGCCCGTAACTTCCCGTATTTTCCACTCTGATATTGTATAATGAACTGTGGCTTTCACTTAAAATGTTTTCATGGATTGTTACCTGACATGATAATATGATTTGTCTCTGCATCAATGATTTTCAGTTCTGCAATTTTGACAGTGTTATGGACCTTTGTTTTACTTAGAATTTTATTTTACAATAAAAAATCAACTGATATTTTAGACATTTATTATTCTTGATTTCCCCATTCTCATCGGCTAAATAAAAAAAGTGTGGCTATTCATCACCTTAAGAGGCCACATTTTGATGGCTTCCTCTAGCTCTTTTTCCCCTACTCAATGGCATGCAGCATATATTCCCTCTCACTTAATTTTTTTTTTTTGTGGGTTTGGGGATGTGGTTGGGTGGGGTGGGGTGGGGGTTGGGGGATAAAATAGTGATTTGCATTGTACTTTATCGCTGTTTGACTTGCTGTGCTATTTCCCCCCTAGATTTTGACAATCAAGGCCTGGACTCTTTCCCCTATTCCTGAAAAAAAATTCTCGTGTTACACCAGCTCTTGATAGTGAGTTTAAAGTATTTTGACAATTTCAAAATAAAAGTGAATGGTTTGTTTTGTTTGAATGGTATTCTACGTCATTTTTAGCATATGTTAAGTCATATATGATGGTCAATTGTTTATGGTGGATGCAGACCGACCCACTTTTCCTAGCAGAACCAGTACTGTATACCTCCCACCATTCCTTAGAGATATAAGCATATATTAGCATATACTATTGAGCATTATGTTGTCATTAATTTTAGAAAATATTAGTTTTTCTAGGCATGAAAATGTTTTCAGCTACAGCAAACTATGTATTCATGTTTAATGGTGGAGAGTGTATAATTCTTATAGGCTATTGGATTTGTTTGACATACATGCACAATCTCCTCTGTATTGATATTGCGCGACTTTAGAAAGAATCCCATGAATACAAATCTAATAACGTTTTTATTGCATACACATTTTTAATATAAAAGTGACTAATTAGAGCAAAAACATAGGTTTTAAATTTATTTTCATACAAAAAAATATTTGAAACATTAAGTTTTGGGACATCGTGGGAAAAGGTTGCATTAAGAGTAACACAAAAAGTCACTATAATGTGGTTAAGAATACATAATGACCAATTTACATTACTATGATTACAAATTAATTTTTTAAAGGGTTGAAACTGGTGTTAGAGGGCTTGAGAAGCGTTGCATTGAATACTTATGTAAACACACTCGGCTTTTATCACGTTTTGTGGACTTTTCATCTTATATTTATGGCACATTTTCTGTATTCCAGAATCCATCCATTCGTCCATGTCTAGTATTTATTCGGACAAGTACGAGTCCAGTCAGGACAGCGGTGTAGATAAAGGTGACATGGACACAAATCAAAAGACAAAATCTCAAGACAGCAGTAGTAATAGTTCTAAAGAGGAAAGGACCGACAGTAAAGTAAGTTTAAAAAGCGAGAAATCCAGCGATAGTAACAGCGCTAAATATAGCATAAATAACACGAAGAATAAAAAATTAGGGTCAAAATCAGAAAAAGCCGCTCCAAAAGATGTTAAAATTCATCGAGTACCAAGTGCAGGTTTTGTAAAACCAGAAGGCAATGATGACAAAGAAGAATCAAAAGAAGAAAAAGCAGTGAAACAGTCTGCAGATGAACGAAAAGATGAAGACAAAAAAGAAATAGACGATAGTAATGATACTGATTCAAACGATGATGTTGAAACTGCACAACTGAGAGCAAAGCAAACTGACCAACCTAAAGAAAATCAAAGTTTGGATTCTGTCAAGATTGAGAACTCTAACTCGACTGAAAGCTTTATTGATGCAGATGAGACACCCGACAAACAGGAGCAGAAACGGGATGCTGGTGCATGGGACAGTGCTGATGAAACAGATAACGCCAACCTGGAGAAATCGACAAACAAACCCAAACTTGATCGACAAGATTCTTTTGATGAGGATGACGACAGGAGAGTAAATAAGGATGTGGACAAAATAGAATACTAGCAATAAAGCCAAATGTTGTATGATAATAGCTTACGACAGAATGTTGAACATATTACTAAAAAAACAAACACATTGTGTCTTAAACAAAGCTTTCTCAGTCTTAATTTATATATATTTAATACGTATCACGGGAGAATCAGCTGTTACTTGACATTTATTTTACAATCCCACAATGCATAGCACCATGTGATTTTGTGAATTATTTTTTACGTCGTAATATTAATAATGTTAGTTCAAATTTTTAAAATGTCTAATGTTTGTGTTTTAATGCTGCTAAAGATTATCATAGAAAATTAGATGGACTTGAATCTTAAAGCTTTTCTGACATTTTTTGTTTACTAGTGAGTGTTGCTATTGCTGTACTGTTGCTATTGCTGTACTGCTGCTATTGCTGCACTGTTGCTATGTCTGCACTGTTGCTATGGCTGCACTGTTGCTATGGCTGCACTGTTGCTATGGCTGCACTGTTGTTTTGACTGTACTGTTGCTATGGCTGCAATGTTGCTATAGGTGCATTGTTGCTATGGCTACACTGTTGCTATGGCTACACTGTTGCTATGGCTGCACTGTTGCTATGGCTACACTCACTGTTGCTATGGCTGCACTGCTGCTATGACTGCACTGTTGCTATGGCTGCAATGTTGCTATGACTGCACTGTTGCAATGGCTGCACTGTGGCTACGGCTGCACTGTTGCTATGGCTGCACTGTTGCTATGGGTTGAGTGAACATCCTTAGTAAATAACGCGCGCAAATGATATTCATTTGGTGTTCAATTCATATATTTTATTTTGTGATTTTTACTATATTCACTTTAGTGGAATAAAACAAAAACGAGGAGCTCATCGGTCTATCATGTTCATTCTTTTCAAATTGTGTTAGGTCATTAGGTCATGTTTACAAAGCTGCTTTTAACTATGACAAGGACTTCATAGGTGGAGGGCTTAGCTTTTTAAATTATGTAAACTACCAGAAAACCCAGCAAAAACAAATTCTCTACAGAGAAGGTGATTTTTGAAGTTTTCAAGGGGCACTAAGTTTAACTTGTTTTTTTCAATTTTAAACCATGAACCCTTTAATTTTCTATGGAAGTATTTAAATCAGTTTTTGCTGGCTCTATCTGGATCTGTAACCCCTGTTATGTCAAGTCATTAGAAGTTCAATAATCACAATGGTCAACCTTTGACTATGTGTAGTATAAAGGCCATGAAGAGAAATCTTCACCATTATGAAACTGAAACGGAGGGAGCGTAGTGACCGACCAAGGTTTCTTAATGGTGAAGATTTCTCTTCATAGCCTCTATTCGACTTAGTGTTTACCATAGGTGAACGATAATCTCTATATATGCTCTAACCTGTGAAGGGCTCTGGTAGCAAATTCTTAATGAATAAATGAAACCAGCATTTGAAATTCTGAGCCATATTATTGGTTTAAAAAGTAGTGTAAACATTAAAACATGCTTATTTCCAATTAATATTTCTGTGTTTTTATAACAGGCTTTTTATGCCCGCGAAGGGTGGAATATAGTAGTCGCACCGTCCGTCAGTCAGTCCATCCATCCGTCCGTAAAATCGAGTCTGGTCAATAACTCTATGGTTTTTTTTCTCAAATTTTTAAAGTGTTACAATATTCATTTTTATTGGGAAAACACTTTGGGATCACTTTGTCCGCCATCTTGTGTCAATGTCCGTTGCCACAAAAATGTAACATTGCAAGTAACGTTTTCATTTCTTTAGATGTGTTCATCAAACTCTACATCTATCCCCTTGATACAACCTATCCCCTTGATATCCCCAAATATGACCTAAATATGTTGGGTTGATTGATTGTTGTGACTAATTGTTCAAAGCTAATGTGCTGTGATATAATGATTTGTTATGTTATCAATATGACGAAACAAAGAGGCCAATAAATATAATTCTTATATCTAAGACCAAGATATACTTTATTATAAAAAGTTGCCCCGACTACAAATCAGTAGTGTTATTACTTACTGATCCTTTGAGATCATCAAGCCCAATCTTTGTGGTTTTAAAGTAAAATATCGCGTTAAGTCGGTGCTAGGAGGCGTGAGAGGTGTTGCACTTTATATTAACCCTCATGAACAGACTCAATAAAACCGAGTATGCTAGTTTTATCTCGTTTGTGTTTGTTGCTTCCAAGGAATCCCTTTTTCAGTATTTATTTTATTTAAATCCCTTATAAAAAAAAATTGTTTACTACTCTTCTGTACCTAGTACATATGTTTGAACAGTTGTGCACAGAATCTTGTACCAGTAATATTTATTGCTTGTTAAAGGGACACACAGCAATGTTGCAGTATTTAGCAAGCTTGATTTATTAGTCCAGTATTGTTTTGATTTTAAAAGGACAAATGGCAATTTGAAGTATATAATCAATAGTTGTTAATATGTACTATTTTGCTTTGCAAATAGGCAAGTTACGTAGAAAAACTACAAAATCAAGATTGCCAAGTGTCCCTTTAAACCTGCTTCCATATATTTAGATAAATGGTAATACACATTTGGAATTTTTGATTTTTATTCGTTATTCTACCATATTGTTATATATAGAAATGATAAAAATTCATAATATGCAAAAACAATTTGCTTTGAAATATTCATATAATTATTATTAATGATTAGTAAATAGGCAAGTTTATAATGGAGAAAGGCAGCGAGATGCTGCAAGTTTTAATAATCAAGATTGCCGTGTGTCGCTTTAAATTTGTTATGTACTTTGATCTATTTATACAATGTTGGTTTAAGTTTAAAACTGTAATGTTTCAATATTGGGGTAACACAAATAGACATTTATGTTTTTACTAAATTAGTGATGCATTAATGAGGGTCTCCCAGGGGTTTTGGGGAACAAGGGAACATGGCCAATTATTTATGAGGAACAAGATAACATTGAGAAAAAAAAAATTTGGGGAACAAAGCAAATATTTTTGGGGAACAAGGGAGCATTGTCATATTTTCAGGGAACAAGGATCCCCTGGGAGGGCCTCATTAATTATTCTCAAAAATTGGGAATATGTTAAAAAAAGTATATATGAGCCGAAACACGCGAAAACGTCCCTTCGGACGTTTAAACGACAACGTCATAAAGTAACAATTTATGACGTCGGCCGGTAATCAATTAATTACTAATCATTTCTCGTCACTTCCGTGTTTTACCTTATTATTATATCATAGGGAATATGTTAATATAAATAGTTGATGCTATAGAAAATGGTAATTGTTTATGTTTTTTGTTGTTATTTAATCAACGACGTCGTCCAAGACGGCGACGTCAACGTCGAAATTATTGGTTAATACAATCTTTAATTTTCAAACTGAGATAAAATCATTTTTAATTACGATATCAACATAAAATAAAGATATTTTTAAAGGGAAAATCAACGTGTTTCATAAACATAACAAAATATAAAATGTCAAAATTTTGTCTGAAGGGTCGTTTTCGCGTGTTTCGGCTCATATATATTTGAACAATTTGTGAAATTCAGAATGATTTGCACATATAAACAGTTAAAAAAAATTAGCAGAAATAACTCCCCTGATATTATGCAAATTTTGAAATTTTTTTTATTCCAGTTCAACTACTAGTAAATTTTATTTTTTCCAAAATTCATTTTTTTTTTAAATTCTAATTCAACATGAGCCACATTAGCTAGTACCTTTCAAGATTTTGTGCTTAAATTTTTACCATTAGTACCTTTCAATATTTTGTGTTTAAACTGTTACTATATACATGTTATTCGGGGTTTTATTACACCCAACATATTAGCAAATATTTGTTATCATTTACATATATACATACATATATCTCCATAATTTTATCTAAGGAACATACTATTTTGTTATATAATATAAAAATAACTTGAGAAAATTGAAAAAGAAATCTTGTTCTGGGACAGCAGAAAAATAAAAAATCTCAAATAATCTCTCGCAACAAAACATGCAGTATCTCAAGTTAAACCCAATTCTAGAAATATATGTTTAATAATTGATGTAGCTGAACTTTACATTGTATTGCTATTTAGACCATTCAGAATCACTTTTCAAATCCATTTTTTTTATTTACCTCTTATGTCCATATTCATAAATTAACTTAAGAGCAAATATCACTTAAGTTAAAATTTAAGATGTTTACATATTTTCAATATCCTTATTTAACTCTCAGCGACACTACAGAGCACATATTTTAAGATAAATGTTTTAGCTGTGGGTTTTATTAATCAACAGCATTGTTAAAAAAAGTATATTTTTCTATTTAAAACGATAGAAAAAGGTGTTTAAAAAATTGATACATCTGATTTAAGATATTGATAAAGAAGCTTTATGAATATGGACCCAGGTTTATAATTTATGTCCGCAGCCCAAAACAATGTATATTACATGTCACTTTTTTTAGATGTTTGTTTTGTAGGATAAAATATTAAAGTTGCTACAAATTTATGTTTTTGTTATGCTAGGTTTGTTTTGTTAAAAGTCACTTCTCATTTTCCACGAGATGTAATTCTGAATGTTGAGAATTGCACGAGATGTAATTCTGAACATGGAGAATTGCATGCGATATAATTCTGAACATAGAGAATTTCATGAGATGTAATTCTGAGAATTGCACGATATAATTCAAATCTTGTATTTTCTATATAATATTTATCTTTAATACTTTAATGACTTGATAGTTATTTCACTAGAAAAGTTTTCAATAAACTGCTGGGTGCAAATTATGATCATGTCCTTTATGTTTTGATTTCTTTCTCCAAATGTTTGAAATAAATTGTGATTTGTTGAAAACGTACAGTTGAGCACCTGTCAGGGTTTACATGGACAATCACCAGCCATATTCAGGAAAGTGTAGGTAAGATATCCAACAGCCATATACAGGAAATTGAAGATCAGGGTTTACAGACATTTACCAGCCATATACAGGAAACTGAAGGTCAGGGTTTACAGACATTTGCCAGCCATATATACAGGAAATTGAAGATCAGGGTTTACAGACATTTGCCAGCCATATACAGGAAATAGAAGGTCAGGGTTTACAGACATATACCAGCCATATACAGGAAATTGAAGATCAGGGTTTACAGACATTTGCCAGCCATATACAGGAAATTGAAGATCAGGGTTTACAGACATTTGCCAGCCATATACAGGAAATTGAAGGTCAGGACTTAGAGATTTACCAGCCATATACAAGGAAAATGAAATTCGGGTTTATAGATATTCACCAGCCATATATAAGGAAATGGAAGTTCAGCTTTATAGATACATGTATTTACCAGCAATACTGGCACACAGGGAAAATGAAGACAAAAGGTTTACAGATATTTATCAGCCATATACAAGGAAATTGAGGTCAGTTTTAATAGAAATTTACGTGCCAAATTCAGAAAATTGAAAGGTTCTTCACCAGCCATTAAAGGCCAGAGTTTATAGACATTTATTACCTGCCATATTTGTAAAGGTTTATTTTCATTTACAAATTAAAGGCCATGGTTTATAGACAATCACCAGCCTTAATGAGGGAAGTGTAATTTATTAAATAGATCATTTCATTATAACAAGAAATCCATTGATTCATATGTCTCGCCTAACTGGGGCTGGACTTAAAAATAAAAAGGTCAATGATGCTTAAATGAAAGTTTGTAAACATTTTAGTAACTAAAAACAATCGAGTTTGACGTTTGCTGAGATGACATTTAAGTGCATTTGTTTAAAAACAAAATGCCATTCTATTAAAAACAAAAGGCACAAGAGGGCCTGAGGATGCTCTACTGGCTAAAATGGCTCTTATATCAAGGGTTGTCGACATAAAATTCCCATCAGAAGTTTTTTTAAACATTGCAAAAACAACAGGGATAGGATGGCTTTAAATCGCTCAGCTGGTATAACAATGGGCAATAAGTCTGCTGTGTCTAGTCTGGCATGGGCATTTTTAGATCACCTGAGCCGAAGGCTCAAGGTGATCTATCGGGATCACTCTGCGTCCGTCGTCCGTTGTCCGTCGTCGTCGTCGTCAACTTTTCTTCAAACGACTTCTCCTCAGAAACCGCTTGGCAAATTTTGCCCAAACTTCACATGGATGATCCTTAGATGAAAGCTTTTTAGATTTGTTAAAATTAGGTCAGCGCGACATCCAAGATGGCCACCATTACTATATATGGTCGAAACCTTAAAAATCTTCTCCAGAACCGCTGGACAGATTTCAACAGTTTTTCTTTTAAAATGATCGCCAACGCCTAGACTATCAAGTTTGTTCAAATGAAGTCCCCAGGGTCAAAAATGGCCTACCGGAGCATTGTGGTGTAGTGGTTATAGCGTCTGCCTTGCATTCGGGAGGTCGTGGGTTCGAGTCCCCTGACCGCGTCATACCAAAGACTTTAAAAATGGAGTAGTCACTTGTAACCCTTGCCTGACGAGCAAATAATGGGTAGTGCTACGACTGATTGACCAGTGTCAGAATAATGTGACTGGGTGGGTGGGGATATCATGTCTACTACGGCGTGATATTCCAGTGTGGCAGCACTATAAAGAAACCATTGAGTTCGCTGTTTCAAGTAGACATATCATCACATCACACAACAACACACAGATAAAAGTCCAGACATTGTGCCTATAATCGTCGGGTAGGACGCCTGTCGTAGGTGGAGGGACTATAATCCTTAGAAATACACACACACACAAAAATGGCCTTGCCCCAGGGATCCAAAGTTTGTATATTGAGATTTTGCTTGTTTTTCATAAAGACATATAGGAAAAAACTTTAAAAAATCTTCTTCTCTGAAACCACTAGGCACAGAGCTCTCATGTATTACATGTAGCATCAGCTTATGGTCCTCTACTAAGTTTGTTCAAATGGTGACCCTGTGGTCAAATTTGTCCCCTGTGGTCAAATTTGTGACAGTTTTACATAGACTTAAAAGGAAAAAAATTAAAAAATCTTCTTCTCGGAAACTACAAGAGCCAGAGGTTTGATATTTTGCATTTACTATAAGCTTATGGTCCTTTGCCTAGATTGTTCAAATGGTGACCCTCGGGTTCTATTTGGCCCCGCCCCAAGGGTCACATGTTTTACATAGACATGTATAGGGAAAAACTTAAAAAATCTTCTTCTCTGAAACTGCAGGAGCCAGAGGTTTAATAGTTTGCATTTGCTATAAGCTTATGGTCCTCTACCAAGTTTGTTCAAATGGTGACCCAGGGGTCACATTTGGCCCCGCCCGGAGGGTCACAGTTTTACATAGGCTTGTATAGGGAAAAACTGAAAAAAATCTTCTTCTCTGGAACCACATCGCACGGAGCTCTCATGTATTACATGTAGCATCAGCTTATGGTCCTCTACTTAGTTTGTTCAAATGGTGACCCTGGGGTCAAATTTGTCCCCGCCCCTGGGGTCACAGTTTTACATAGACTTATATAGGAAAAAAAAATAAAAAATCTTCTCGGAAACTTCAAGAGCCAAAGGTTTGATATTTTGCATGTACTATAAGCTTATGGTCCTTTACCAAGTTTGTTCAAATGGTGACCCTCGGGTCACATTTGGCCCCGCCCCAAGGGTCACATGTTTTACATAGACATGTATAGGGAAAAACCTAAAAATCTTCTCTAAAACTGCAAGAGCCAGAGGTTTAATATTTTGCGTTTGCTATAAGTTTGTTCAAATGGTGACCCAGGGGTCACATTTGGCCCCGCCCCGGGGTCACAGTTTTACATAGGCTTGTATAGAGAAAAAGTGAAAAAAATTCTTCTCTGGAACTGCAAGAGCCAGAGGTTTAATATTTTGCATTTGCTATAAGCTTATGGTCCTCTACCAAGTTTGTTCAAATGGTGACCCTGGCCACGCCCCGGGGGTCACAGTTTTATATAGACATATATATAGGCAAAAACAATCTTCGCTGAAACTGCAAGAGCCGGTGGTTTAATATTTGGCATTATCTATAAGATTACGGTCCTCTACCAAGTTTGTTCAAATGGTCACCCTGGGGTAAAATTAGACCCCACTCCGTGGATCAGTTTTACACTTATATCGGAAACACATTAAAGTCGTCTTCTCTGGAACTACAAGAGCCAGAGGTTTAATATTTTGCATTTACTATACTCGTATGGTCCTTTAGCAAGTTTGTTCAAATGGTGACCCTGGGTTCACATTTTGCCCCCGTCCCAGGGGTCACGTTTTACATAGACTACCACGTCCCTCGGATAGGGACGTAAACCGGGTGGTCCCGTGTATCTGTCTATCTTCCGAGCACGTTAAAGAACCATAGGAATCTATTCGATAATAAGAGTAGGGCAGGTTCCCGGATTCCTATGTATCCTTCCCCCTCTCTCTGGGGCGGCTCTAAATAACCTATACTGTGTTGATGAGCCGTTAAACAACATTCAATTCAATTCAATTTACATGGACTTGTATAGGAAAAATTAAAAAACCTTCTTCTCTGAAACCACAAAGCACACAGCTCTCATATATTACATGTAGCCCTGGGGTCACATTTGGCTCTGCCCAAGGTGTTACTCTCTAGCACCTTCGTTTTGTATTTGATCTTTACCAAACTTTATCAGTGTCTTAAACTGTCTATATTGATATTGTGTCTTAAACTGTCTATATTGATATTGTGTCTTAAACTGTTTATATTGATATTGTGTCTTAAACTGTTTATATTGATATTGTGTCTTAAACTGTCTATATTGATATTGTGTCTTAAACTGTTTATATTGATATTGTGTCTTAAACTGTCTATATTGATATTGTGTCTTAAACTGTTTATATTGATATTGTGTCTTAAACTGTCTATATTGATATTGTGTCTTAAACTGTTTATATTGATATTGTGTCTTAAACTGTTTATATTGATATTGTGTCTTAAACTGTCTATATTGATATTGTGTCTTAAACTGTCTATATTGATATTGTGTCTTAAACTGTCTATATTGATATTGTGTCTTAAACTGTCTATATTGATATTGTGTCTTGAACTGTTTATATTGATATTGTGTCTTAAACTGTCTATATTGATATTGTGTCTTGAACTGTTTATATTGATATTGTGTCTTAAACTGTTTATATCAATGTTGTTATACACAACAGAGCCCACATTTCTTGAACAATCTTAACCAAACTTGCACAGATTGTATATGACCATAAGATTTCAAAGAAGTTCGATAATGTGCCAGTACTCAGGTGATCGCTTTAGGGCCATCTTGGCCCTCTTGTTTAATTTGTCCAACTTTCTTCTATGAATGAAATTTCATAAAAATGGGTGTGGCAGGGTGGGGGTTGGGGAGGTATATTAACATTCTAAACAAATATGGTAAAGATCAGATAAAAAATGAAGTAACTACAGATTTAACAAAGGAAAATACAATATAAATAGCAGTTTTCAACAAATCAAGGGCCATAACCTGTCGTTACTAACTAGATGCAGCTGGTTTTCGAACTTGTACAAAATTTCACCGATATACCATGCTTTGCACAACTAGACATCATACTGAGGCTTCCCGCCAAATTTTGTAAGAAATCCAACAAGCCTTTTAGGAGGAGCAGCGCCGTTAAGAAATTTAAAAGTAAAAATGACAAAGTGCCATAACAATGTCATAAATCAGCAAACTGAAACAAAAGCGCAATAAGCAGTAGTCAACTAGACATCTTACCGATGCTTCCTGCCAAGTTTCGTCAAAATCCAACAATGCGTTTAGGAGGAGTAGCGCCGTCAAGAAATAAAAAAAAATAATGTCAAGGGGCCGTAACTCCCATCAAAAATCAACGAACTTGTGAAAAAATGCAATAGCCACAGCAATGCTTCCTGCTAACACGGCGTTAACACCAAAAGAAATTAATAATCAGAAAAAATTAATGAAATAAGAAAATTAAAATATAAAAATAAATAAGAATTTAAAACAAATAATTAAATCAATAAATAAAAAAATAAAAAAATAATTGTATCTATTAAAAAAAATAATCAAAAATAATATATATACTAATAAAAAAAAAAAGGCAAAACATCTGGTAAAGTTTGGTAAAGATCAGATGAAAAATGAAAGCCCTATCGTAACTAAATCAAGGGCCATAACTCCGCTGCTATTGGTCCGATCTGGCTGATTTTCGAACTTGTGCGAGCTTTCATTGATATTAACAATCTGTTAAAGTTTAGTAAAGATCAGATGAAAAATGAAGGCCTTTGGCCAGTAGAGCTAAAAATCATCAGCTCCATAAAGTAGGTCAAGGTCATAGATGAAATCCAGGCATCCAAAAAAAGATGCACTACCGAAGACACAACTATGTCAAAATAGAATATGTTTTCTTCCAAAGATTAAGCTATAAATTAGGTTTAAAACATCTAGTGCATAATTCTAGTTCATGAGAAAGTGATGTAAATGTAACAATTAAAGTTATCTGCCCTTTGCTTGGAGGGTGAAGGTCACATCCAAATGTTCGTGGAGCGCTGTGGTCTAGTGGTAGAGCGTTTGACCCATGATCCAAAAGTTGTGGGTTCGATTCCTGTCATTGCCATATGCGTTGTGTCCATGAGCAAGACACTTTATCTGCATTGCTTAGTACTGGTACTACCCAGGAAGACATCGAGAGTGATTCAAATAAGTTCATAGAGCTTTCGTTACAATCGATGTAAAATAAATAAGTTTAAACTAACATCCACATTTGCTTTGTCATGTTGCAATGTACCACTCAAGATACAACTATAAGCAAAGTTTTAAAGGTCTTAGTGCATACAGTTTGTGAAAGTGACCAAAACGCAAAAGTTGAACCTAAAAATTATTAAGTTATCTGTCCTTTCCTTGGAGGGTCAAGGTCACTTCCACATTTGCTTTGTCACGTTGCCATGTACCACCCAAGATACAACTTTAAGCAAAGTTTGAAAGGTCTAGTGCATACAGTTTGTGAAAAAGTGACCTAAACGCAAAAGTTGAACCTAAAAATTATTAAGTTATCTGCCCTTTGCTTCGAGGGTCAAGGTCACTTCCACATTTGCTTTGTCACGTTGCGATGTACCACCCATGATACAACTATAAGCAAAGTTTGAAAGGTCTAGTGCATACAGTTTGTGAACAAATTACCTAAACGCAAAACTTGAATGTTGACGCCGCCGCCGCCGCCGGAAAAGCAACACCTATGTCTCTTTTCTTCTTCACAAAGGCGAGACAAATACCACGTACTGCCAAATTCTGCCAATCGGATGTGATGTTACACATACATCAAGTTTCATTCCGTTATCGCAAATAGTTCAGGAAATGCATGACCTTGACAAATGGCCTTGACTTTAAACATGTGACCCTTAAATTGATGTGAAACACCCCATGAGAATACACAACATACATAAAATATCGCCCCATTGTTGGGACTTCTTGCCAGCATACAAAAAAATAACATTAATACGAAAACCAGATAAATGTCTTTTATAAATTTAATATTTACAATACAATAACAAAGAATGTGACAACATGGAATAATGACAGTTTTCAAAGTTGTTCGAATCATGGATAGACAAAATGACAATTAAATTTACACATTATAATATCAGCGCACTGGTGCAGCAGGAAAGATGAAAGCCATGGGTTGAACTGTGTTTAACGTCATTATCAGCACATGTTAGGCTAATAGCCTTTATATGATGGTAAAATTTTGTGATGGAGTCAGACCACCCACTTTTTCCTGGGTAGAACCAGTACTGAAAACCTCCCGCCATCCGTAAGAATCAACACTTTCTCACTTACAAGTTCAGTATCCAGTGTAATTGGAACCCGCAGTAGCGAGGGGTGAGAAGGTTTCAAACGCAGCATCTTTACCATCCCGGCCACGGAGGCCAGAAGAAAGACGACCTTGTTGCTTAAATATACTTTCATCTTGGAATACTATCAGTTGCTTTTATTCTCCACATGATTTGAATGTTGAACAAAATAAAAGTCTGAGTGAGAATATAAAACTCAAAAGATATACATGTACGAATCTGCAAAACTTGAGGAATATTAGTGTTTTCAATACAACATTCAGGTATAGCTCGCTTTTGTCGATTGTTTGACATAAACTAGAAATATGTCCCTAGGACAAGCATGCCCCTGCTATTGCCTCAGATATTATTAAGGATTTTTTTTTTTGTTAATATTATTTTTTTGGAACTTTTACCATTTCAAAGGGCATAACTCTGGAATTACTGAGGCCAATTACTGAACTTGGCCGAGACATTCACTCAGTGCCCACCCATATAGTTACATTATGACCCAGTTTGGGGAAGATTGGAAACAATTACCCAATTTAAAGTCCTGACAACATTTTCGGCATGGATGGATGCACGTATGGATGTAAGGACGGACAGGGGGAACACTTTATTTCCTAAAATGATGATTTTGGAGTTTACTCCAATAAAAGTCCCCCCAAACCATTTTACGTTCATTTTTTAAAAAATCTGGGGGACATTGCCCCCTATACCCCATAGCATCTTCGCATCTGCAGTGCTCAATTGATTTGGCCTACAATTTAAAATCGGCCAGTTATGCCCCTGACAAATAACAATCAAATACTTCATTTAACTACACCGTCAGTAACTGCATGAACACGGTTTCCTACAGAATTAAGTTCCATTTAATGTACATGTATTCTCATATTTCATTGGTCCAGTTGGAAACTATATTATAAATATTTTATCCATTTTTATAATACATAAAATTGTGAATGAATGGTGATGCCTAATTTTTCTTGTATTCAATGCGTTCCACCTTGACGTCATCATTGAGAAGTTTGTACACATACGCCACCACTGTAGACTGCTGGATATCCAGGATGACAAAGGACGGTAACACATTGCTGAAATAAGAAATATATTCATTGTAGATGTATAACAGGTGGGGAAGAATCATTCCTCAACCAGGACTCGAACCCAGGGTCTCTGGTTTACCATACCAGTGCTCTATCGAGATATCGACGACGTACATTTAGAAATTGATTATTCATCATTTACCTGTACCCGGTTACATACACCCCCACCAGACTGTCCAGGTCTTTTAACCATATACATAACAGAGGCATGTAAAGGGCATCTTCCCAATGGAAAATTTGATTGTTTTTTCCCAAGTGTGGCAGAAATCTTTCCCAATCAGAGAGAAGCAGTCTCTCAGAAATTGAGAAAAATCATGAATTCTGAAATGTGTCTTTGTATGTTAAGTCAATTCTGACAACTGAAGTTAAAAATTACAATAAATAATGGATGACTATAAATAAAGCATATATCTGTCATATTTACTTTATTTATGAAATCTTACATTTTCACCAAAATGAGAAATAAGGGCATCCTTTTTCCCCAATATGGACAGGCCTGGGGCTCTTCCCAATTTTGTGGATAAAAGACCTGCCAGACTGAAATTCATCCCTGAGTTTCTAACGATACAGGAGAACCACTGCTGATACACTCTACCACAGATGTTAACAAGAGTGAGAAACAAGAAAATCTGCCTGTCTACAATAAGTGTCTTGCCTATAGTGCTGTCAAAAAATGAACATTTAAGTTGAAAAAAAAAGGAGTCATAATTCTGTTAAAGTAGCTATCCGACCAACAAAAGCCAAATTTTACAACATATTTACACCATTTCTAAACCTACTGATGATGAGGTATATATATAACTTACATATTTTGAGAATCCAAGCTCTGTAGACACAATATAAACGGCTTTAACCAGCCCAACCAAACCCCAAAACGGGAGCGTCGAATTAAGAGTTACCAACTCATAATTGATTTTAGGCATATTCAATCACGGTTATTTTAATAACTCATGAATAAACATATACTTTTAATCGGCACATATACATTACTATATGATATGAACACCTGAAAAGAGTTTTGATAAACGGTTTTATAGTGTAAATTCCCCCCGTTATTTGGCGGGTTAGCTTCTTTAAAATGCAATACAGAGCTGTGGAACCTGACAGTCTTAGTGCCCTTGATGCTGCTGAAGACACACGGTACAAAAAGTTTGAATTAATATGAATAAGTCAGGCTGAAGATATTACAATGCGAACGCATTGACATAAAACATTAACATAAATGCTGATGTCACCTCTGCCGCAAGTCTTATGTTTTACAAAGGTTCAGCAACAAAATGAAGGAATATATATATTAACAAGAACAAGAAAAAGCAGGTGTCTATTGATGAAACACGGTCAGTGTTTTTTTTCTCTATTTTGGGAACATAGCCCATGGCGTTGGAATTGGGAATTTTAGCGCGATTTTTCATAAAATTGGGAATTGTAGCGCGATTTTTAATAAAATTCGGAAAAATATAAAGTAAAGCTTTCCTTTCATAATTATATCTTTAATACTGTTTTTTGTACACCAAGATAAACAGAAGAATTTATAAGCTTTTGAACCCCAATCCAATGAACCCCAATCATTGGATTGGGACACTAAAAAAAAAAAAAAAAAAAAAAAAAAAAAAAAATAATTAATTTTTTTTTTTTTAAAATTGGGAATTTTTTCCTCTTAATTGGGAAAAAAAGGTATGTTTTGGCATTGGGAATATGACCGAATTTCGGCTATAAAAACAGCCAAAAAAAAACACTGACGGTGAACAGATTTTTGTTTACATGAGTAAAACAATGCTTATTTTATTATTCCAGACTTCTTTTAATACAACATAACGAAAGCGGATTTTTGTGTCGGACAAGGGTACAGTATACAATGTAAATGTATCCGTCATGTACATATTCAACTCATTCTCAAATGATATTTTAGATCAATCTTATCGATTGAGGCAATCCGCTTTAATATATATATACTATTTTTAAACATATTAAGACCATACAACTTGAGAGCTAAACAAATAGGAAACATCAATTTACTCACCTGTCAAGAGCATTATAGGCCCCTGTGGCAGACCCAGGATTGATGTAAAATTTGTTCTCGTGTTCAAACGCCTCAAACTTGTGTGTATGGCCAGATATGAGGATGTCCACGTCTAGCTGTCGTTGAACCATCGCGAGACTTTCCGTGTCACCCCAGGGCACCACCTGATGACCGTGACACATTCCAATACGGAACTGACCAACCGTGACCACCTTCTGCTCTGGGTAATTCATATTCTGTTGAAAATTAAAATATTAGGATTATGGCCCATTTAATTTACTAGGTCACACGATTTGGAAGTTGTAACCTAAATTGGGGCTACATGATAAGAGTATCATCATCAGAACAAATGTTGCTTCTTTTTTTTTCTCTGACTAGAGATACTGTATTTCTCCTAATAGTAGCAACCATGTGCTATGCAAAATGCCAAGGCGCGCTCTTATAAAATAATAATTTTATATATAAACTTTTTTTAGGGTTATACAAAAGATCCAATTTTATTTTCAAAATTCAATAAATGTTAGATCTTTTGTATAACAGTAATTTATAAATATTTTTATTTTATAAGAGCATCTTGCCATAGCTGCCTGGCATCTGGCATCTAGCCATAGTTGCCTGTTGCAGTTATCATGCAGAGTTAGCATTTAGCTGGCTGCCAGATCTGGCTCAGTTTTTAGTGTCCTAAACTTGCTGACAATTAATTGGTTTATGCCTTTGCACTGCTGGCCTGCCTATTGTGCCATGAATATTCATTATTCACTCCAGGCTCACATAAAAACTTTCCTACAAGTTCCGATCTATATGCCAGAGCTCCAGATAGACAGTTTTTGGGTTTATTTCAGCACTGAAATTAGAAAATCAGCATTTAAAAAATGAATTAGGAGTGGCGATCAGTATTGGAAATGTACAATTCCAGTATAAAAGGCATTTGTTTGAGTAAAAAGCAACACAACTATAACATTTACTATTTAAAACAAGAGGGCCTGTGGATGCTCTACTGGCTAACATGGCTCTTATAACATCAATGAAGCGAGTGACTGTAATTTACGTTTTTTTGAGTCTTGGGAAAAATACAGCATTTATAACTAAATCAAGGGCAATAACTAAAGAATCTGGTAAAGTTTGGTAAAAATCAAATGAAAAATGAAGGCCCTATCGTATTAAAGAGGCAAAATATAGCATTTTTAAACAAAATGAAGGGCCATAACTCCGCGGTTACTGGTCCGATCTGGCTGGTTTTTGGAATCGTCCGAGCTTTCATTGATACCAGTATTAACAATCTGGTAAATTTTGATAAATATCAGATGAGAAATGAAGGCCCTATCATCTTAACGAGGCAAAATATAGCATTTTTAACTAAATGAAGGGCCATAACTTCGCTGTTACTGGTCCGATCTGGTTGTTTTTCAAACTTTCTTAGCAATCTGCTACAGTTTAGTAGAAATCGGATGAAAAATGAAGGCCCTATAGTCTTAACGAGGCAAAATATAGAATTTTTAACTAAATCAAGGGCCATAACTCTTGCTGTTACTGGTCCGATCTGGCTGGTTTTCGAACTCGTCCGAGTTTTATTGATATTAACAATCTATTAAAGTTTGGTAAAGATAAAATGAAAAATGAAGGCCCTATCGTCTTAACGAGGCAAAATATAGGCCATAACTCCGCTGTTACTGGTCCGATATGGCTGATTTTCGAACCTGTCTGACCTTTCATCGATATTAACAATCAATTAAAGTTTGGTGAAGATACATGAAAAATAAAGGCCCTATCATTTTAACGAGGCAAAATATAGCATTTTTAACTAAATCAAAGGCCATAACTCCGCTGTTAGTGGTCAGATCTGGTTGGTTTCAAACTTGCATGAGCTGTCGGACAAGCAACGGATGCATGAGCAACGGACAACTCGCCATCCCATAAGCTCTGCTGGCCAAGGGCTAAAAATCAAAATAAGTATTGCAGATTTAACTAAAATATAACCATCCCTAGATATGCATAATATACAAATTTATATACGAAATTAATATACTATTAGTGATGATTTTTGACTGTTATAAAAAGCTCTGCTTTAGATGAACATGTATTAACTATTGTGAGCTTTAGAAGTGTTATTTATTATCAAACTGATGTTGTTCACAATGGCTCATCAACACATAGGTAATTTTGAGCCACCCCAGAGAGAGGGGAAGGATACAAAGGAATCTGGAAACCTACTCTGGTCTTACTAACGAATAGATAACACTTGCGGATAGACTTTGATACACACTGAGGATCGTCTGGTACATCACAATCTGACGGACAAGGCTAAGGAAAATGTCTTGCCAAAGAACACATCGACGAAAATCAGTGGCAGCGGTAGGGCTCTTCATAATTTAACTATTGCAGAGATGTTGAGACTCGGAGTTTATCTTATTTTCAGTAGGTGATACAATTTGTGTTACTCGGTTTTTATCCTTAGGTTCTATAGTAAAATAAAAACAAGAGGCCCAAGAGGATGCTCTACTGGCTAATATGGCTCTTATAACATCAATGAAGCGAGTGACTATCGTCTTAAAGAGGCAAAATATAGCATTTTTAACTAAATCAAGAACCATAACTCCACCATTACTGGTCCAATCTGGCTGGTTTTCGAAGTTGGCCAGTAGAGATAATAAAAATCAAAAAAAAAAAAAAAAAAAATGTAAAAAAATAATAAAGAAATATAAAAACAATAAAAGAAAAAAGTCAACAAATCTGGTAAAGTTTGGTAAAGATCAGATGAAAAATGAAGGCCCTATTTATTCACTTAACAAGGCAAAATATAGCATATTTAACGAAATCAAGGGCCATAACTCCGCTGTTACTGGTCCGATTTGGCTTGTTTTCGAACTTGTCCGAGCTTTTATTGACATTAACAATCTGGTAAAGATCGAATGAAGAATGAAGGCCCTATCATCTTAACGATGCAAAATATAGCATTTTTAACTAAATCAAGGGCCATAACTCCACTGTTACTGGTCCGATATGAATGGTTTTCGAAATTGTCGGAGCTTTCATTGATATTAACAATCTGATAAAGTTTGGTAAAGATTGGATGAACAATGAAGTCCCTATAGTCTTAACGAGGCAAAATATAGCTAAAAATTGGCAGAGTAAAAAGATGATAATTTTCAAGATTTTGATTTCGAAAGATACATACATGTATATTGAATCATTTTGCATGAATGTGTACGACATAAATTATGCAGGGTTTTAAAAGAATAACACTGTACATACATTTAACAGTAAACTTGGCTGAACATCAAGGATAAAGGAAGTTTATCACCTAATAGAATTGGAACCATATAATCCATTATAAACGCCCTTCCCCTAATAAACGCCTCCACCCCCTTTTTTCCAGAAATATTTTTATCAAAAGATGCAAGTTAATCTGTTTCATTCACAATGGAATACACAAATTCACTAGAAAACTTAAAATCTGATGCAGTAATTGATTGATTGGCATGCAGACTTTGGTTTTCTTGATAAAGAAAATTGTAAATAATGTCTGATTTAAAAGTTAAATTAAGTATTTCTGGTCTCAAATAAACACCCTCCTTTTTAAAAATGTTACGCCCCCGGGGCATTTATTAGGGATTATATGGTATGTCTTATTTCTGGTCACTGATAGGTCAGGTTTTTTTTATGATGCTCTTTCAAAATTATGAATAGATGTATCAGCTTTAGATGTATTAACTACATGTATTATCAACTTGAAATTAACCAAAGACATATTAACAAATTGTTATTAGGTCTGTGAATTAACTATTATCAGTACCTCATCGAAGTCCCCTCGTACTACATGAACATCGCTGGCGAGAGTTTTGAGGTAGTCGAACGACTCCTTGGTACACAGGTTTCCTGTACATAGAATATGCTGTATCTTGCCAGGAACCAGTAACTTCTTGAACTTAGCTGGTACCCCACTGTTTCTGTGTGGAATGTGAAGATCGCCAAGTACCAGCACCAACTGTTAAAAAGAGAAAAGTTAAAATATCTGTACATGTAACACAACAATAATAATGTACTCCTGTCTTCATGGACTGTTTTTGTTTTTCTATAGCTACTTTTAAGTCTAATAATTATATTTACAGGTCAGAACTATTCACTTTATTTCAATATATAAACTCAGTTCACTCAGAGGGGTTTGAACTCGGGGACACCTTGCAGGGGAAGAAAATGTTCTACAGTTTTACCACTAAAGCTAGGTCAATAATAACACTCTTATAAACCTCTCTATTTCCAACTGAATCCTACTGCATACCTCCATCCTTTAACTTGATATTTTTACCTACAAATAACACACAACTCAAGTTCCTCCAATAGTAAATATCCTGGTAACGTCACAAATGTGAATGGACAAGGAAAAAACAGTTCAATCAATGGTGTTTGAACTCTGGATCCCTTGCAGGTGAAGCGAATGTTCTACCATTTGACCGCTAGCTCTATCACCAGAAAGTAATAACCGGTTTACGAACCTATCTATTTACATACCGCCCCAACTGAGTCCTACTACACCGGGTTCGATCCCCGGTCTAGCTGTATTTTTAGACTGTGACATATGCTTAAGTGCATGTTGTATGGAGTCAAAGTAACTGGAAAATATATAGCCCTTAAAGTTTCAGGACACACCCCCCAAGGCCAAGAGTCCACTACTTTGATGTTATTCCATGGTTATTTAACAATAATTACACACTGCTTACACATTTATCATGCGCAATTATAAATAAACTGCAATGAACATTGGTAACATTCAAACAAATACGGTAAAAAAGGAAGAAAATTAATGAAAGTATTAAAATTTACCATTTTGACAATTAGTGTGTTGTTCACAAGACTTCCGGTTCCGGTATTACAAAAATTGTTTTGTAACATTGGACTTGATTGGTCCGTATTTCATTCGAACCAATGGAATAGCTCGTTACATTTTCCGTTTTGTTGATGATGTGAAAACGCGCGACTGCTATTATTTTTTGAGTTTATACATTATGTAAAGTGGTGTAATTGTTTGCATATTTTAAAAAAGTCAGTCAAAAGCTTTAAGTGCTGACATAAGCATTACGTCAAACAACTTGCCATGAAGTGCATCATTCCTGGAACGAACATAAAAGGTAAAACTTACAGTGTCGTGTGTTTTCGTGGTCCGCCAATTATCTACTTTTGTTGTAATGCACACACTTAAAGGGAATGTTCATCACCATCTGGTATCTAATGTGGTACCTCACATAGGTTGACGTCCGAAAAATCTAGACATAGAAAATCTAGACGTAGAAAGGATCCCAAAGGGTGCTTCCGTATAATTTGAACAGTAATGTTGGGCGCACTAAATTATGTTGTGAGGTTTATGCAAATGAAATGAACTTGTACAATACAATAGTGTGCCCAGCTATTGAATATGCTTCCATTAAAATGAAATTATTCAACTAGAAATGATTGAGTGACTTGCTGCCAGATGCGTAAAGAATAGATGGTCTCATTTTGATGTGATAGGAAACTGAAGGAAATCAGTGTGTCCAAACTAGATGGTCTCATTTTGATGTGATAGGAAACTGAAGGAAATCAGTGTGTCCAAACTCTCTCACTTACAAAATGCCAAGGCAGGAAATCAAACCCAGAGAGCAAGTCTACTACCAGGCCTGCCAAATCTCTGGATAATTTGAATCTGGATTCTCCAGATGAGAATCCAGATTTTTCACTTGCTCTCCGGATCTCCTGATTTAAGTGTACATTCTCCAGATTTTCCTTCAAATGTCATTTTAAAAGCATGTTCATGATTTATCCGCTACATACTGATTATACAATTAACACCTAAGCAGAAAGGTCATACTTAGTTCCGTCAGTGGCATAACAACGTGAAATAGCAGCAATATATCACTGGGTTCTTTAATTGGTCACCCTGATTGAAATAGCAAGTGGTAGGAGCTAGTGACTCCTTCTATTCAGTATCACTATAACAGCTTCAAGGACGATGATTATTATTTGCTTTATGAGGGCTGGCGTGGCACAGTCGGTAGCGCGGAGGATTTGTAACCGGAGGCCCGGGGTTCAATCCTCCGTTGTGCCACTGAGTTCCGTCGGTGTGTTCTTGGGCAAGACACTTTCCCTTAGCCTCGTCCGTCGGATGGGGACGTAAACCGGGCAGTCCCGTGTATCGGTCTATCCTCCGAGCACATTAAAGAACCATAGGAATCTATTCGATAATAAGAGTAGGGCAGGTTCCCGGATTCCTATGTATCCTTCCCCTCTCTCTGGGGCGGCTCTAAATAACCTATACTGTGTTGATGAGCCGTTAAACAACATTCAATTCAATTCTTTAGAGTTATGAAGACTTTGGGTTTTTATTTAGCACGCATCTCTGTAGAATAATATGTGCACTTTCATGAAAAAAAAAAGTTGCGGTACAAATTAACCTGCTCATGTCACAAGCAGAATTATATATATAACGAATAAAACTGGTTAGGCCTAATAAAAAAACATGTGTGTTTCCGGTTTCCCGACCAACCCTACTTTATCACCGCCGACCCTAAATATTTTTAGCGGATTTTTAGCGGATTTTTTTTTATTCAAATGATAATTTTATTAGCCAGAGTTGTTAAGCATCTAATCTGGATTGCAAAGGTTATCAAAAAGTTGCCATAGTACAAAAATGGCATAATATTTGCGAACAATATATATAAAAAAAATATCTAAAAAAACAACTTTTTCCTACCTACCTACCCAAACTTTTTGACAGGGTGAAACCAGAAACACACATGTTGTTTTTTTAGGCCTTAAACATAAACTGTCATTCAATCTCTTACACTTTTTTTGTACCAGAGAATCAAATATGCCAACTTGAGCGAATTTCAGTTCAATGACAAGAAGATGGCACGGCCGGTGCAACCTATAATCTATAGGTCTAACATGGTGGCATACGTTAAAAATGACTGAATACTATTGGGAAGATTAACTCGAACAGATACATGAAGTGCCGAAAATGAAAGTTGCCGTGGAAGCTGTGAATTTCGATAATTTCACGAGTGAATGTTTTTTCATCCACATCCAGCCATGGTGATTCCAGAATGAGGTTTTTTTGTAACAAGACATCCGATTGGATGAGGTAGCTACTTCAATAGGATAGTCCAATCAGATGTCTTGTTACAAAAAACCTCATTATGGACGCCTGCAGGTAAATTATTCGCTCGCTCTTGAAATTATCAAAATTCACAGCTTCCACGACAACTTTCAGTTTCGGCACTTCATGTATCCGTTCGAGTTAATCTTCCCAATAGTATTCCGTCGTTTTAACGCATGCCACCATGTTAGACCTATAGATTATAGGTATATTTTTTTCTTTGCATGTTTTAAATCTTAAATTTTAAAAATCTCGGGATTTTGTGTTTAAAAGTTTTGGCAGGCCTGCACTACTGAATGGCCTACTTGGACACTCAACGGACAGCTAGTCTTAAAGATGAGAATTATCTGGAAATATCCACCCAATGTCATACCAGATATAAACCTGCAAAGAAAACCACTGCAAATAAAAACTAATCATACCATGTATACATTTTACATTTTTATATTTATTTTTAATCAGTTTGCAGTGATTTTCTTTGCTTTAAAATATACTTTATCAATATGCCATATATGGTAAAAAGGCGTGATGACATCATCGTTCCAAGATGGCCGAGGCATTTATGTTTCTTTGCAAATGTTCAATAGGTCATATCTGCTTTAATTTTCATGGTATTTTGATAATTCTTTCAGCTTTTTTTAGAGCCCTTTTAAATAAATATTGTTTTAAAATAGTGCATCAACCCCTTTAATAAAAATAACCTTTGGCTTATAATTTTTTTTCTTTCTTTTTCAGTTTTTGGAAGAGCTGTTCATTCACTATCTAAGATTGGGGAAGAATTGTACATCGAACCACTTGATCATGGGGTATGCTCTTTTTACACGTTTTTAAGGCCCCACCATGAATGGTGAGGGGTTACATATAGCGTTAGCCATGTCCGTCCGTCTTGAAAAATTTGTGTGTCTATCTCCTCCCACAGTTTTCAACCGATTGCTTTGAAACTTTACAGGATGCTTACCTATGATGTCAAGATGTGCATATATTTTTCACGGTTACAGTAATAAACGTGTTGCGTGTTCTGATCTTAATTGTATGTACAGGTCTTAATTGGATTTAATGATGTCAGTTTTATAGATCCAGAGCTTCAGATAAGGTACGTATTTGCGTAACTTAATTAAATTGATGAAAAAGCAATAAAATTGGCTCTTAGCGCGAATCAGTAAATTATTTTGCACAACTTGCCTGCATATTTGCACACCCAATTTAATAAGTCTTCAATTTCTGCCTAATATAAACCACCACCCCCTCCTCCCACCCTAACCTTTATCTCAAAAATTTTGCTTTTTTCCCCCTCCATTAAAGGACCTGGGCCTCTTCCCCTATTTGTTAGTGCGATCTTTTTTAATCTCAACTCCAGGGTACCGTGGCAGTATCACCCGTAAAATGGCGGATATAATTGTCTGGTATGCAAGAAAAAACTATTTTCTAGTAATTTGGTTGTTCTACTTTAGAACAAAAACAATATATGTTCGTTTCTGGTCTATGACCGTCCCTATTTGTTAGGCCCCGACCCTAATAGTGTAGTGGACTACCTATATTATGTTCAAGAAACATGCTTTTGATGTTCTTGATGTGACTTTTAGTTTAGTATCTAGTAAGGAATAATTCTTTAAAAAACAAACAAAAAAAATTCCTACCTCCCTACCCACCCACATTTTTCGTGGAACAAGACCAGAAACAGATCTTAAATTTTTTTTCCTTATCTGTGTGTGTTTTCACATTACTGGTATATTTTGGTATGGTGTTTTAAGGTACACCGACACATAAATAGGTCATATTGTACGCAAAATGGATTTTAAACCGCAGTAACCTTTTGTTGATGTTTATTTTTGGTGACTTTCATGTTTTCATCTAATAAGGCCAAATAAAGTTATACATGAGTTTACTGTAACCCGACCGACCCGCTGAAAACACCCCCGACTCCTTTTTTTTTATTGAAAATGAAAAAAAAATATTTTTATTTTTTATTTTTTAAATAATTATTTTCACGCGATCAAGGCCGACTCATGTGCTCATTGTCCTGCTGTTGGAACTGACCCTCTTCCGGACTTGCGAAAAATAAAATTAAACGGTTTTACCCCTTTGCAATAATTGCAAGTGATTGGGAAAAGAGCCAGTTGTTGCCATGCCTTTTGGGAAACAACAGGCCTTTTTCTCCCCATTTTGGGAAAAAGACCCTGGACAAATTGGGAAAATTTATGCCGTAAATTGGAAATTTTCATAAGTTAGTTGTACATAAATATCAGGTTGTTTTAATTGCCTGGTTTCAATACATGATACATGATTTAAATAATGTTATTTTTATAGTATTTCCTTGTAAACATTTGTATATTTGACCTGACTTTGTAATAAAAAAAAAAAATAAAAAAAATTAAAAAATAAATAAATGGGGAATTTTATTTCAGAATTGGGAAAAAACAACTATATTTGGCATTGGGAACGGTCCGATAGTCGGACCCGTGAGCATAGTAGAAAAAGGCCTGAACAATAACACATACACAATTTCATTTGTTATCTATAGTAGTTTTTAAAATACCACATTTTCCCATTCATCAAAGCTCATCGCCACCTTAAATTAACTTCGCCATAAAATAAAAAAATAAAATGCCTACCTACCTACCCGATTTTTTTCAGCAATGTTACAGTAAACACAGGTATAATTTTATTTGGCCTAAGAAATAAAGGTGATTAATAAAAAGGTGATTATAATGTAATTAACTTTACATTATGGATATTTTATTGTACAAGTCAGTGTTGTGGTGAAAACCTGTATGAGACGAGACAGCTTTGGCTTCTACAATAAAAATCGATATTGTACAGATAACTGTATTATAACGTTATAGTAACAAGTAATATTAATTTGTTATATATTTTGGTATTATATATATATAATTTGTTTAACTCCGCAGTTAGCACTAAGGACTGTGAACTCGTCCAGATCAGCATACGCATGTTTCCTGTTTGCTCCCAGCTTCTTTCAACACTACGATGATGGCTCAGGGGAGATAACCTCACAGGACAGCGATGACACTCTGAGATGTAAAATTGGTATGAAGGTAATATGGAAGGAATTGGCATTTCTTAAATCACCATGGTGATAATAACATGCTTCAGCGATTTTTTCACCCTTTTGGAAATGGTACCATTACACATTCAGTTTGGAAAACTCGTGTTGTTTTGCCTTAATTTGGAAATGTTCGCTATCAAACAAAAGCAATATTTATGCTTAAATACTTTGTAAACACATTACCATGCCATGTATACATTCTCTTGTAGAATGTCATTACCTTCACCTAAAAAAATATATTTCCCCCCTTTTTCTGTTACGTAGGAAATGTAATCGGCGATTTTACAAAAAAAATCTTCCCACAGAGTGCTTTTTTGTACAAACTGTGAATATACTGTGATAATTGGGAATCAGACCTTAAAGTTTCATTCCAGGTCTAAATATTTTAATAAATTAGGATTGGGAATTTATTCTCTCCAATTGGGAAAAAACCATACTTTTTTACATTGGGAATGGTACCGATAAACGGTACCACTTATATAAGAAAAAACACACGGTGCTTACTGTTCATATTACAAGCTTCCATCAGAACAAATTCTCAAAGGTGGACATTAGGCCTAAAAAAAAAAAAGTGTGTTTCCGGTTTTACTTTTTCACCGCCGACCCTAAATATTTTTAGCGAGATGAAAAAAAAGAAAAAAAAAAAAAAGATATTACAATCAAACAACAAATATTTTTATTCAAATGGTAATTTTATTAGCATCAATTTAACATGAATTCATAGTTTAAACTCTTAATAAGTGTCAAACAGTTTGTATCCTGATGAGACACAGAGCATCTAATCTGGATCCAAACTGTTTGCAAAGGTTATCAAGAAGTTGCCCTAGTACAAAAATGGCATAAGATATGCGAACAATATATATATAAAAATAAATACCTAAAAAAAACAACTTTTTCCTACCTACCTACCCTACCTTTTTGACAGGGTGAAACCAGAAACACACATATTTTTTTTTTAGGCCTTATCAATGATCATCAGTGAAACTGAGCAGTCTAAGCAGATCCACTGTTGTCACTTTTTTAAGAGACACACGGCAATCTTCATTTGTATAAAACTTGCAGCATTCAGTTTGTTTTTCTGCATAATAAATTTAAAGCATATTTGCAGTCATTAATTATTAGAATAGTCCAAAGAAAATTGCTTTTACATATTACTAACTGTTCAGTATTGTTTATATTTAACCAATAATATATTTAAAACAAATTCATTGAGTAACGAAGAAACTTGGAAGTTTCAAATGTTTATTTAATTATATGCAGGCAGTTTTATAACCAAAATGACGCAGGATTAATAAATGGAGTTGCTAATATTAATGCTTGATGCCCTAACCCTTGATATAAAACTCAAGATTGCCGTGTGTCCCTTTAAACAAAAACAATTTCTTAATCATCTTAAAGCTGCCATCCTGCCAACAACTGGCAAATTTTGCAAAAGATATACACCATGTCTAAGCCTACTTTATACGATACCATAATGTATATATGTAACTTACATAATTAATCCAAATTCTATAACTGCAATATAAACTCCTTAACCGGCCAGGCTGAACATCACCCTATTGTTATGGTTGCCTAAGCATTGAATTATGAGTTACCAATTCTTTATTTCTCTTTAAGCATATTCATCTGTTGCTATTTTAAGTACTTATGAACAAATTTAGACTTTTAATTGGCACATATGCATTATTTTATGACCTAAACACATCGATAGAGTTTGGAAGAAAGTTTTTGTTTTGAAATTTGGTGGTGTAGTTTCTTTCAAAGGCAAACTAATGATTGCCTAAAATATATTTTGGTAGGGCACTAATCTATGTAAAATGTAGATTTTTTTCCTCCAGAATTGTTGTGTCGCCTGCGTAGCATGGCAGACACTTAGGAATCTCTTTGTCCATTGTCTATCGTACATCATTCATTCGTCAATCACACTTTAACCTGCAACCTAACCTTGGCCATAACTTGAAAAGTATTTGACCTATGTTCATGAAATTTTCACACACGTATTCATCTTAACCCAATGAATGTTGTTACACATGTCCAATAACTCTAACTTTCATTTTGGCAGAGTTATGCCCCCTTTCATAAAACTTTAACCTGCAACCTAACAAAGCTCATAACTTGCCATAACTTAAGAAGTATTTGACCTATGTTCATGAAACTTCACACATTATATTGACATATTCTTCTTACCACAGAATAAAGTTGCCCATGACCAATTGTTTCGAAACTTTACAGGATGCTTTCCTATGATGTCAAGATCCGCATATTGATTCAGTGTCAAAATCAACTTTGTATTACCTGAGTTACAGCCCTTTTTTCTTTTAATTTTATGTTTTTCGTTGATTTTTTTTAGTGGGGGTTGGGACACATTTCTAGTTTTGTTAAGACATGAGCCCTGTTAAATGGTTAGTCTTTGTCTTGCTTTCTTTGCAGTCCATCATGACAGTAGTTCGGTCATTATCTTTTCTTGTTTACTTTGCAGTCTATCTTGACAGTATTTCGGTCATTATCGACGATGGAGAAGACGGTGGAGAGATGTAAGATACGTTTGAACATGAAGGATTCGAGACTTGTATTCCAGTTGCACTGTCGCCATGGTAACTATAAACTGGCATCAGACTATTACTAGAACAAATTGTTACTCTGCACCAATCTCATTGCCAAGCACTTGCATCTTATCCCCCTGAATTATGTCTCCCCCTTGGCAGGGATGATCAGTACCAATGCTAGATACGCATAGCGTTGTCGTGTTGCGGTTGAATGATTTTTGGCAGAGTTATGGCCGTTTAAAGGTTTTAAAACACAAACTTTTCCCGGACTAATTCTCCTGAACCCGTGGCCGTATTTCAGTGGTCTGAAACTTGGCGGGGATGATCAGTATCAAGCTTAGTTATGCATATCTTTGCTCTGTTCTGGTCAAATGTCAAATGTCAATTTTGGTGCAGGTGCTGATACAAAAACACTGGACTAGTTCTCCTGAACCGCTGGCATGATTTCAGCGAAACTTTATAAGGATGATCAGTTTCAAGCCTATCGTCGCCATGTTCCTGTTCAATGATATTTAGCGGAGTAATGGCCCTTATACAGAAACTTTGGTCGGACTAGTTCTCCTGAACCCCTGGCTGGATTTCAGTGAAACTTGGCAGGGATGATCAGTACCAAGCCTTGTTGCGCATATCAATGATGTTTTCTGTATGAATGATTTTTTGCAGAGTTATGAATGATTTTCCGTATGAATGATTTTTTGCGGAGTTCAAAGGCTTTAATACTTAAATATTGTCCGGAGTAGTTCTCCTGAAACCCTTGGCCGGATTTTAACACACCTTAGTAAGCATGATCGGTACCAAGCCTAGTTTTACATATCGTCATCTTGTTCCAGATGAATTTTGGTGGATTTATTGCCCTTTCCCTAGTCGGGTGAGACATTTGTTTTAATAAAAACAACCTATTGTTGTAATTTGTTTTGAATGCTAGTTGTTAGTTAACTGTGTTCTGGGAATGATACATTATTTTCCTGTTTGACTTTTATGCCTGCATTTGTTTCATTCATGTTTGAATATGCATATCCTGCCTTTAAAGCATGGCAAACTTTAAGGGCAATTTCAGCCGCCTGATCTAGGATTTTAAAGGGTAATTCATGATACTAAATGTATTCTTTTTTAAATTGTGTGTTGTATTTTGTTGCAGGTATAGTGAAGACACATAACCTGGCGTTTATAGAATGTGAAACACTTCAGGCCGTATTCTCTAAGGATATGTGTCCCAACTCTCTCACAGCTTCCTCCAAGTGAGTAATAAGTCCCAATGCTCTAACAGTTTCCTCCAAGTGAGCAATAGGTCCAAATGCTCTCACCGCTTTCTCCAAATGAGTAGTAGGTCCCTATGCTCCAAGTGGGTAATAGCTCCCTATGCTCCAAGTGAGTCAAAGCTTCCAATGCTCCAAGTGAGTAATAGGTTCCAATGCTCCAAGTGAGTAATAGGTCCCTATGCTCCAAGTGAGTAATAGCTCCCTATGCTCCAAGTGAGTAATAGCTCCCTATGCTCCAAGTGAGTAATAGCTCCCTATGCTCCAAGTGAGTAATAGGTCCCAATGCTCCAAGTGAGTAATAGCTCCCTATGCTCCAAGTGAGTAATAGGTCCCAATGCTCCAAGTGAGTAATAGGTCCCAATGCTCCAAGTGAGTAATAGGTCCCAATGCTCCAAGTGAGTAATAGGTCCCAATGCTCCAAGTGAGTAATAGGTCCCAATGCTCCAAGTGAGTAATAGCTCCCTATGCTCCAAGTGAGTAATAGGTCCCAATGCTCCAAGTGAGTAATAGGTCCCAATGCTTCAAGTGAGTAATAGGTCCCAATGCTCCAAGTGAGTAATAGGTCCCAATGCTCCAAGTGAGTAATAGCTCCCTATGCTCCAAGTGAGTAATAGGTCCCAATGCTCCAAGTGAGTAATAGGTCCCAATGCTCCAAGTGAGTAATAGGTCCCAATGCTCCAAGTGAGTAATAGCTCCCTATGCTCCAAGTGAGTAATAGGTCCCAATGCTCCAAGTGAGTAATAGCTCCCAATGCTCCAAGTGAGTAATAGCTCCCTATGCTCCAAGTGAGTAATAGGTCCCAATGCTCCAAGTGAGTAAAAGCTCCCAATGCTCCAAGAGAGTAATAGCTCCTAATGTGCCAAGTGAGTAATAGCTCCCAATGTGCCAAGTGAGTAATAGGTCCCAATGTGCCAAGTGAGTAATAGGTCCCAATGTGCCAAGTGAGTAATAGGTCCCAATGCTCCAAGAGAGTAATAGCTCCTAATGTGCCAAGTGAGTAATAGCTCCCAATGTGCCAAGTGAGTAATAGCTCCTAATGTGCCAAGAGAGTAATAGCTCCCAATGTGCCAAGTGAGTAATAGGTCCCAATGTGCCAAGTGAGTAATAGGTCCCAATGCTCCAAGTGAGTAATAGCTCCTAATGTGCCAAGAGAGTAATAGCTCCCAATGTGCCAAGTGAGTAATAGGTCCCAATGTGCCAAGTGAGTAATAGGTCCCAATGCTCCAAGAGAGTAATAGCTCCTAATGTGCCAAGTGAGTAATAGCTCCCAATGTGCCAAGTGAGTAATAGCTCCTAATGTGCCAAGAGAGTAATAGCTCCCAATGTGCCAAGTGAGTAATATGTCCCAATGCTCCAAGTGAGTAATATGTCCCAATGCTCCAAGTGAGTAATAGGTCCCAATGCTTCAAGTGAGTAATAGGTCCCAATGCTTCAACTGAGTAATAGGTCCCAATGCTTCAACTGAGTAATAGGTCCCAATGCTTCAAGTGAGTAATAGGTCCCAATGCTCCAAGTGAGTAATATGTCCCAATGCTCCAAGTGAGTTATAGGTCCCAATGCTTCAAGTGAGTAATAGGTCCCAATGCTTCAACTGAGTAATAGGTCCCAATGCTTCAACTGAGTAATAGGTCCCAATGCTTCAAGTGAGTAATAGGTCCCAGTGCTTCAACTGAGTAATAGCTCCCAATGTGCCAAGTGAGTAATATGTCCCAATGCTCCATGTGAGTAATAGGTCCCAATGCTTCAAGTGAGTAATAGGTCCCATTGAGCTTCCTCCAAGGGAGTAATATGTCACAATGCTGTGTGAGCTTCCTCCAACAGCTTCTTCCAAGTGAGTAATAGGTCCAAATGCTCTCGCAGCTTTCTCCAAATGAGTAATAGGTCCAAATGCTCTCACAACTTTCTCCAAATGAGTAGTATGCTCCTGTGCTCAAAGTGAGTAATAGGTCCCAATGCTCTCACAGCTTCTGCCAACTGAGTAATAGACCCAATGGACTTAAAGCTTCCTCAAAGTGAGTGATATGTTCCAATGCTCCAAGTCAGTAATAAGGTCACAATGCTCCAAGGGAGTGATGGGTCCAAATGCACTAACAACTTCCATCAAGTGAGTAATAGTGTGTACTGGGCCTGCTCCACAGAACATGTTTTCATTGGTTAAAATATAACTAACAAAAAGCAATACAATATTTGTGTATGCCATCCGTCAGTAACACTGCAGCTCTTCATGTTGAATAAGGTTTGTTATTCCTTCTTTAAAAGACATACATGGCCTATATTAGCAAATTGTGTGTAAATAGTTGAGAGAACTATTGTGTTGGATGTTTATGTTTGAGTGGTTAGAAATACTAGCCCATTTACTTTAATAATACACATATTTATTGAAAGTTACTCTAAATGTCCTGTACCTGCCTGTGTAACATGTTTCAG